>JAWPHD010006783.1:0-139294 GCA_037043455.1 Cyrtodaria siliqua
ACCAACACATGAGAGGTTATATGGCGCCTAACAGGCATGAACATGCCAGGCTCATCCTCCATCGAGATAAAACATGGGAAATGGGCCTAGAACCTTTTCACCCTGAACTGAAGAGTTGCTGCAAATTCTATCATAGAAACTCCATTTACGCTGGAAACATAAACTGTAACTTCTATGTTTTAACTGATTGTTTTATTTTCGCTGAATAGTTTACGATTCAGATTTATTCATCATCATCATTATTGACGACAATTAGCCACGGATATTTAGTTTTCCAGTCCCTAACGGTTTTAGTAACTACACCGTCGGTTTTGTTACTGATGACAAAATATTGTTTAATACATTGTGAACAATTGGAATTGACGGGTGAATACAAATATTGATTAATTCCTCTATAATTCCCGAAACAACCCCGTCACCATCTAATGGTTTGGGAATTCCAAAATACCCTACAATTTTGTTTTGCTATGTATTTATACTTGCCTTTCTACAACCTCTTTTGACGGACGCCATTTTACACAAACGCTTGAAAATTACCAAGCCACATAGTGATCTAGACTTTATTTTATATTGGACTGGTTTACGAAATTACTATTTCTTCTATAGCGACATACTGTTAAATACTCCAGTAACGTCTACTAGACGGGTTCGCTAATTAACCGGGAGACAACGTGCGATTACAATAATGGAAAACAGTTTGTACGCACATATTTTTTAAATAATTGCTTAAATGGGATTTCATATGCTTTTTGGTACGCTTGATTTTAATTTCAATTTGGTTTTCCATTGTTTTAATTGGGTAATTACGCAAATACGCAGCTTATCTGGGGCTCTGACTATATAAATATATTTTTATCTGATTTCCCCGGACGTTGCTGTCCAAAAATAACAATATGATGTATCAATGGGACGTAAAACCTCATTTCATTTATTCGTAACTGCAATGAACACATGAAATGAGTAACACTATAATCATGTGAATGATTTTAGCAAATGTTTGTAAGTACTGTTTTGAATGTACAGCTCAGTAAATCTGCCAGGCCTCTGCCAGGACTCGAACCTGGATCTCTTTTCTAAAAGAAAAAGCATGCTTCCTTACACTACAGAGATGCATCCCAACAGAACAAACTGAGCGTGCAAAAACTAGTGTGTAGTTCATTCCTTTATGAACTCAGTACACGCTACGTCATATTTCCTGTCCGTTAGCAACGTGTACTAAATAGTCTTGTGAGTATTGTACATGTATTTGTTTGCGCGTGTAGCCGTTGATGTTAGCCTGTGTATAGTAGACACATGTTTATTACAACTTTATAAGGAGGCTTTATTGTTTATTAACGATAACGTAAAAATGTAAGAAAAAATGTAACCTGGACTGTAGATTTTAGTGTCGATTTTTTTTTACACGTTTTTGATGACGACTTTTAAGTACAAATGACTATCATCAAAAAATAAAACATTATCCATTTCATTTCAATGATTAAGATGAGTAAGAGGCATTTTATAATAATTTTGCTTCAGCACCCACATTATTTAAAATAATCTTTTTAAAATTTAGTTAAACCCTTAAAGCCTAGATTTAGATTTAGATCTTTATAAAGTGCCTCTAAATTACTTAAAAGGAAATTGATAATTTGTTTTATTTTTATAGTGGTAAAACAAAGTCAAAACTCATATATTATAGAAATAATTTTATTGGTAAATCCATTTACATACACATACATGTGATACTTTCAGGAACTCAATCTGGGGGTTTAGTGATTTTTTAAGGGAGATTCATGCAAAAATCTGGGAGTTTTTTTCGCGGGATATTTTTAACGCGCGGGCAGTATTTTTTAACCAAATTCCATAAACGAATACCTGAAAATACACTTTTAAACAAGTTTCTTCATTGATGTCATGGGAGCCGGATATTATAAACAAGAAATGAGTAAAAAAAAAAAAATGAACAATATTTTATTTTCATGCTTTTTTTTCATTTTCTTTTTATTATTAATTTTTTAATTTAATATTTCAATTTTTAATTTGGTCCAAGACAAAGTACAAACATGGAACAAAAGCAACCAACACCCTTCTTTCTTTTTTTTTTATGTAAAAACTTAAATCAAACATAAAAACATCGAACAAAAGCAACGTTCGTCAATCAGAGAACTGCATTTGAAGTAAAATCTTTATAAAATTCATTGTTATAATTAAATCAAATATTCTCACCAAATTCACCAAGTTTACTTTCGTTTTCTCTATCCGATAATTACTGCGTCAAACATTCATTTTCCACTTCTGAATAAATGACACCGGCAATTTGTTTTAAGTCGTATCGAACCTGTTTAATTACAGACATCATTAAATACTTCATAAGTGTGCTGCCAGGGCTTTTTCAGCCTGTCTCACGGGGCCGATATTCGGCCCGTTCCCAATGCCATATAGCGACCATTTTCCCCAATTTCAAGAAAAAAAATCCCAATCTCGGAAAAAAATCCCATTTCAACAGAAATACCTTTTGCTTATAAAATAGAAACAAATGAATATACGAGAAACCATATAATCAAGAGACTTTTTAAATTACGCGAATCATTTGTTTACTTTGATCGGTGATCTGTGAAAACTACATTCCGTGAATTTATGTATGTAACCGGTGTAAAAACACGGACAGCGGTCTTTATACCGTACCGCAAGTTGAAGCTGCATCGCGGCGCCATTCCCGATTACTTATATTATGGTCAATATATGGTTTGAAAATTAACAGAAATTAATTTTTATTTCATAAACCAAATTATTTTCGCCATAATAGTTTTACTGCGTATAAAATGGAAAGGAATTATGAAGCAAAAACGGTACGTACAGTACCGGATTTGCAGTACCGGCTTTCATACTGGGCACCGCGAAAACGCCTCATGTGATGTTATTGACGAAAAATGTCGCATCACATAAAGCATGAACTAGGAAACAATTAATTTTTCAGGCCTGACCTTGCCAATCATGGGGTGATCATATGGTAACCAAAGTCACTTGTTGATTGGAGTCATCAAAGACACTACACTGAAAACATAGCACAAATGAAGTGCAATGACACACGCAAGTCTATGGGGGGGGGGGGGGGTCGGGTCGTTAACGGAAGCCCTGGTCATGATAAAAACGAATAAGCATGATCAAATTAATCTAATGGGGGGTGGGCAGAACTCTCAATAAAAGAGCATGTTTCACAGTTTGGCTGTGTCGCTACATTCCCTTTAACTTAAGTCATAATTTGAAACTTCAGACATAAAAGAAAAGTATGAAAAACGACTAGTATTTGCGTTATGATTTATTCCAGAAATACATGTTTAGAAATGCAATGTGGAACAGAGACGAACTTACAACACCGATAAGTCTATAGTAAAGCAGTACTTACTCGTGTTTTCCATTTAATATTGCTGTTTTAAGCGTGTTAATCAGAACGAAAAAAAATATGTATTTCTTCACCAAAACGTCCAATGAAATCCACCATTATTGGTCATAAATATTACATTCCGTTTAAAAATTCGACTCTTTTTAAATAGTTGAAACATTGGTCTTCACATATTTCCTATTTTCCTTAGCATTTGGATAAAGATGCATTATATCTAGACAGATAGAAACTCAATATGTGAATTCGTCGAAAACAAGATGGTTGCTGGCCGGAATCGTGTCTAGACTGGTTCTCCAAGAGCCATACCCCCCCTGACAGAAACTAAATGAATTAAAATTTACAAATGTAGACGTAAACAGTTGTCACAATAGTTGGGTGAAAGAAAAGAAAAAGAAAAAAGAAAAGAAGGAGGAGAAGACGACAGAATATGTTTAATAAGAGTACATACAGTGGGAACGCCAGGAACTAATTATTCAGCTTTTTTGATTATTTTGATTCTCCGCGACAGGGATTATTTTTTTAGTGTTTGCCGGACTATTTCTTAAAAAAAACACAAAACGCCGCCATTTTCTTTTTGTAAAAACGTCGATTCAGACCGCAGTTATCAATTTTACGCGTACCCATTTTACAGGAGTGAACGCTTTTTGTAAAATGTCAGTTTTGGATTACGTCATCAATACGTAGAATGTGTTTACACGTTGGTAAACGTTGAAGCCAATGAGTTTTGATAGTTTATCTGATGCAGAGTGTTCACACTGGGATAAACAATTGGAAATATACACAGGTTAACGTAATGAAGGAAACAGTTGACTGTCTTAGAACTCTGCTGGCAAATAACACGTAAGTTCAAATGTGTACATGTACAACTCTTTTTTTGGTTTGTTTATGCAGTGTTTTCTTGAAATTTGCCAAGCACATCGATGGTGTTAATGTTGACAAACTGTGTAAATAGTAAACATTACTGGATCAGCCGTGACAGTTGTTAATTTCATTGAATTATTCATATGATTCCTCTCTCAGAATCATTCTTGTTTGTATAACAAGACCTGTAGGCATGAGGCCCTTCCAGGGGTGGTCCATGTTCCCTTGTTCCCTGACAATACGACCCGGTGATCCCCAAAAGTTTTGCTTTGTTCCCCAAAAATATGTTCCCTTGTTCCCAAAAAACCGCTGGGAGACCCCCAGCCCTGAACCCTGTGAAGGGGTACACCTTATGGTATGCCTGTAATGGCCAGTGTCAAACCCCACATATGCTGCATGGCCATGGGACACAGCAATTCCTAAACCACATCCCTGCCACCCCCTTCTCTACATTTACCCACAGGCAGCTGACGCATACCCTCCCCATGGACTTTTTACCCTTCTTTGAAGCGGCCTGTAAAAGGCCCATTCTCCGCGCTCATTTCTTTTAAAAGTATGCAGACTTCCCCACTTTTTAAACTTACCTTGGAAATTTCATTCCCCATTTATGTATTCCACCCCCAATTAAGAGCAAAAGGCCCCTTCCCCAAAACTGGTAAAAAGGCCCTGCTGCCCCCACCACTATCCCCAACCCCCTTCCCCTCTCTTCTACGTCCCTCCTGCATATTTTCTCTACAAACCCAACTTAAAATGTGTTCAATGAAATGCTAAATACTGCAACACTTGGTTTTCAATTAAAAATAATATATACACTACATCCCAGTTAAAGTGATCTGTGTACCATGAACAGGTTTTTTTTACCTTGTGTAACAGAGACACCTCTAAAAGGCCTCTTTCCCAATTGAGAACTTGACTGTTTGTTCCCCAATTGTGGCAGAAATATTTGCCAATCAGAGGCAGCATTGTCTCAGAATTTGAGAAAAAGCATTAATTCTGCACCATGTTTTTGTCTGTGGAATCAGTTCTGACTGAGAAACAAGTTCTGACTGAGAAACAGTAATTATAATAACTGTTGGCTGAAAATATAAATAAAGCATAGTATTGTCAAATTTACTTAATTGGTAAAATCTTACATCTTTCCCAAAATGAGAAATAAGCTCGTCTTTTTTCCCCAACATGGACAGGCCTGGGCCTCTTCCCAATTATGTGGAAAAAAGCTCTGATGAACACATTTTCTAAGTAACAGTACATAGAAATAAGAATTGAATGCATAGATATATCTAATTATTATTTAATTTCAGCGAAATTGTTCAGATCCAAATGAAATTTGGCAATTGCGTTTATACACTGTGTCATTATTTTTTTCATAGGGAGACATCAATCTCACAGACATGATGCCTGCATCTTACATATTCTGATCTGAAATGCGACTCTTGGTTGGATGAGGTGAGGTTGGAGGAGCTCACAAAAACAAGATGGATTTCATAGAGGTTTGTAAGCAGAACTTATTTGTATGGTGTGGAAGCATTTCACATCAATGCCAAAAAATAAATAAAATAACAATAATTAGATAAATCTAGTTAAAACACCTGGAAACCTTACCTTGAAAGGTGGAACTGAGAGACAGTATTAAAGCATGAAAAGGATCTAAAACAATACATACGTTCTCAGTATTAAAAAACAACAACATTTGGTAATCTTTTTCAGTAAATTTTATATTGACTAAGACCGAATTAAATATACAGGTCTGTGTTTACTGTATTGAACCAGACCAACTCCCTTAATACACTGCTGACTCCTCTTTTTATTGGGAATAAAATAATAATCAGTTATTGTGAGGTAAAAAAATAATATAATCTGTTTTAATACGTTTAAGCCTGCAGCCAGTCAGATTTTTCTTTATTTAATGTTCTTGTGGTCTAAATATAATTCATGGAGTAAAAAAATTATAACAAGTAAATATTTGATACCAAATAAATATACTGGCCCACTTTTATTGACAATGATATGTAAACACAGGTTTAATTTTTATTTTATTTGGCCTGTATAGGTTCTATATAAAATACATATTTTGTATATTATTAAAAGTGATCAAGTTTTAGTATTCCAAGTACAGCAGATATTTAAGTTGTAATACTCAGTGTTTGCATTTTCTTTATTTTTCAGACAAGATGCTGCCATTTACACAACACAAGGTTACGGTATACTCCAAGTATTGAACAATAAATTGAATGTACTATCTTGAACTACATCTACAGTTCTTTTCTCAACACTAATTGACACTCAAGTTTTTCACACAATGATATGTGTATGCTGGTTTCCTCCCACATGCATTTAGCCTGTCATCCATGCCAATGGGAGTGATGTGAAAAGTAGTTTTGCTTATTTAATATTCAATAAAAAAACACTCATCATTCCATTTGAGACGTTGAAGTATACAGTTTTATTGAACTGACTGTTACGTGTACATATAACGGAGAATACATGTTGATGCTGAACTATGTTCAAAACCTGTGACACAACTTTAAAAAAACACAGCATAGGGTTGTAACTTGTTTTATTAACATATTAATTATGGACCTTAAAGGGACACACAGCAATCTTGATTTGTTGAAAAGCTAACAACTCGCAGCGTCCCATTAGTTTTTCTACATAATTCACATTTTTGCAATCATTCATATTAATACTAGAATAGTGCAAAGCTAATAGTTATTATAATGTTAATAAACTGTTGATAATATTGCACCAATAATTTATACATTTCACTCGCAGCCATTGCCAGTATGTATTATATGTTTGACATGCCTATTAAACAAATGATCACTTTTCCAGTTGAATGACTTATGAATTCATTAAACCTGAGTATATCCAACATTTAAACTACACTTGACCTCCCTATAATATATATATCTGTGCCAGTGAACATGGCAGACGCTTAGGGATCACTTTAAGCTCTGTCAGCTCTCATGTAAGATCCTCTATTACCTATGTTCATGAAACACACATTTTCGTCTTATTCTATGAAAATATGTATAAAGTTCTTCCTTAGCAATTATTCAATGCTATTGACATGTCCAATATATATGAAAATAAATATGAATTTTATTTTGACAAAGTTGTGGTTAGAGCATAATATTATGTACATTGAATATGATACAGCTGAAAGTTTCTCTGTGATGTCAGTTTACCTCGTCGATATATTGTGATAAATCATTGTTCGGAACAATATTTTTACATAAAAAGATTTAGGTTCGGCTCCTTAAAAATAGGGTCGGTCGGGCCACCGGAAACACACGTTTGATTTTTTTTTTGCCTAATATATATAAGTAAATATATAATGTTAATAGCTCTTATTTATCCCATGTTGAGACGACACACAAGCTAGACCACAAGACAAAATACGTTTTAATTGAATTGAATGTTGTTTAACGGCTCATCAACACAGTATATGTTATTTAGAGCCGCCCCAGAGAGAGGGGAAGGAATACATAGAAATCTGGGAACCTGCCCTACTCTTGTTATCGAATATATTCCTATGGTTCTTTAACGTGCTCGGAGGATAAACCGATACACGGGACCGCCCGGTTTACGTCCCCATCCGACGGACGATACTAAGGGAAAGTGTCTTGGTCATCGCAAACCCGGCCGAATCCGAATTTTATTGAAAAAAAATATATACAAAAGGATACTAAGTTTAGGGTTATTACCCTCGCGAGCCTATCTACCGTATAGACTGCAGGGTTCCGTCCATCCCTTACTGATTGATACTAATATAGTTTCATAAAGGATGGTAGGTGTCATTGGCGTAGCTCTGTGTAAGCACGGTACGCCCGACCCTACGCCTAACTCGGAAATCGAAAACGTAAAAAGTCCAAAATTATTTTCAGGTACTTGTGTGTACAAGTTTACCTTTATCTTCCGTTTTATAACTCTGAAATATACGTCAGAACGCGCATTGTAACATAATACGGGTAGCATGACCCCGAACCCCACAAGGATAAGTTAAACGGAGTGAGGGCGGGACGGACCCCGAACCCCACTTGAAACATAATACGGGTAGCATGACCCCGAACCCCACTAGGATAAGTTAAAGGGAGTGAGGGCGGGAGGGACCCCGAACCCCACTAAGATGAGTTAAACTGTGTGTTGTGGCGGTGGGGGCGGAGGGAGGGGAGGGGGTTCAGCAGGGTAGACATACATGTAAGTGGTCGATTGCCAATCATGTGTTCTTGGTATCTCGGATGTAAAGGCGCTGGCACGGTTTAATACACAGATTGTTTCAAAGATGCTATTTCACAGACTTTCCATAAAGAGGCATCGGTTACACAGTGGAAAAGGCGTTGAACCTAAGGAGCTGGAGCCCTGGTGATGGCATGTCTAATGGGACTATTCCCCCATCTTACTTCCCTCTGCGGTCGCTGTTCAAATCAATAAAGCCCTAGTTCATATTACATTTGCGTCGACAATCCAAATGGCCTTTAAAATACATTTAAAATCATAGTTCGCATTCTAGATTAATTTTGTCCATTTAAAAAAAATGTGCTGGGTGGGGGTCGGGGGCGGGGGTGGATGGGTCAAGAAGAATAATAGCCAATGATACTTTTTTTAAAGGGCTTTTCGACCAAAATAAATCAATAAAAACACACGTCCTTTCGAAGATTTAAAAAATTCTCCGCGTACACCTTTTCACCCTGTGATTATAATAAGTACAAGCATTGTGACGTCACAATTCTGTGTTGGAATGTGGTCTTCGGGGAAACACGGTATTGATTTTTTTGCAATATTTTCAATAACAATCGAATTTAAAATATATCATGTTAGCATAAATATTTTGTCTCTTATCGACTGTCTGTTCACTACAATATATCAGGTAATTTCAGAATGTATCACACACAGAGCTGACCGATGTATTGCATGCCGTATTCCATGCCGTGTAACAAAACTACACAAAAACAACGTTCGAAACGCTTGCGTAAAACAGTGACCAAACGTTTTTTTGGGTAGAAAAAAGTACTTTTTTCAAATTCGCTTGAAAATTCACATACTGCCAGAGGAAGGATTAAACTCATCGTTCATGTTCTTGTCTTTTTTCTCGCTGTTAAAATTTTCATACAAATCGAGATAAAAAATAAAAAAATTGAAGTCGATCGATAAACAGCTGACATTTTGCTCTTTCGCATGATTGTTGACTGAAATACTTTTCACAATAACACAACATAGACCTAAATTTATTTTTAAAAGTAGGCCATGAAAATGATGGTTATTTTATACGGAAATGGCTTGTATAAATTATGTTTTAATTGTAGTGATAAAAATATGATTCTGAAAGTTTTTTGTATGAAGCACACGGTTGAAGAGAGTCTCACTTTTCTGTGTGTAATTTTATGAACGGTCATGAAACGTTTTTCTGGGTAGAAAAAAGTACTTTTTCCAAATTTTGATGAAATTTTACAGGCCTGTAGAGGAAGACTTTTTCTTGACTTTAATGCTTTCGTCTTTTTTCTCGCTATAAGAACAAACTGTAATTATCAATTTGATTAAAGCTAAAATTTCACATAAATTTTCGAAACGATCGGTAATTTTTAAAAGCCTAGAAATCATATTTTTAATAAAAAAGAATCGACAAAACACGTAAAAACTTAAAATTCATTCTGTAACAAACGAATTGATGCATTTGTTTATGTGTGTCATCATTGTACATTGTCAGTTGAATACAGTTTACATCACTTGTGTCATTTTGACCGCCACCCTGAAATCTGTTCAAAACGCAGTTTGTTTACGTTTTTTGCGCGTGACGTTTTTAAGTAAATATCCCTCCGCGGCGGCTTGGCGCTCCTACTGATAGGGTCAGTCCGAACACACTGCTGAGTTGCTTTAATACACTAGTTAAAACGCCTGGTGTCTCTTATATATGTTTGCACAGCTAGAAAAACAATTTCATTTTCTTTATCACTAAAATTTGTATTGCCAATACACAATTTGTCAACGTTCAACGGATGGAAGAGTCTGGTTGATATAAACAGGTCACGCCTCTGTTCAGTAAATCGACAACATTTAAAAATAAAGTGTTCAGCATCTTCTTTGTCTTGTCCACAGTCGCATGTTGGTGATAATCGTAAATGGTTCAAATACAAATCACCATTAAGGTTGCTGCATAAGTTTCGAATGCGAGCATGAATTACAGAAAGTGATCGTAAGCCGCATAAATAAAACGACGGGACAGTGGGACGCTTAAACATTGTGTTGAGGAGACAACATTTAAATGCCTTTAAAGATACTAATTCACGAACATGTGTAGGTAGATTATTCTAAAGACTTAATGACGAAGGGATAAATGATTTGGAAAACAATTCTGTTCTCCTTATCGGTGTTACGTAGTCATCGGAGTTCCTCAAGTTGTAATTATTAATATCTCTAACAAACGGAGGAAACAAGTTATTTACACTCTCAGGCAACATTTTATTTTTAGCTTTAAATACAGTTATGAGTTTCTGAAATGTTCGTCTGTCTGCTAGCAAAAGCCATCCAATTTCGACGATTAATTTGTTAATAGATACGGATCGAGTCAAACCGGTAACAATACGCGCAGCTTCATATTGCAGTTGTTCTAAAGAGTTTCTCTCACCGACAGTACAACCGTCCCACACTGTGGAAGCATATTCTAAAATTGGTCGCATATATGATATATATACTTGATTCATAGTTTTTCGACCTACTTTGTATTTTAAAATTCTCATTAGGCCTAAAACTTTGGATGCTGAGGTTAGAATGTTTTTAATATGTTCATGCCATTTACCATTATTACTTATAGTCAGGCCTATATGTTTGTGATGTTCTACAAATGTAAGTTGTACGTCATTAAAAAATAAATTTGGTTGTCTGATGTTATTTGTTGACGTTATAAATAAAACTTCAGTTTTATTTGGGTTAAACTTTACTAACCATGTTTTAGCCCATTCAGACATAATTTGCAAGTCATGATTTAATATACCTTCCATATCTTCTGTGTTAGAAGTTGCGACTGAAAGCGAGCTATCATCGGCAAATAATCTAGTAATGCTTAACATATGTTCAGCGATATCGTTTATGTAAATTAAAAAGAACAAAGGTCCGAGTACTGAACCTTGCGGAACGCCAGCTGTTATTATTTTTAAATCTGATTTGGCATTTCCTATAAAGACTCTCTGTTTTCTATTGGAGAGGTAATCTGAAATCTATGATAAAAGTTTGCCATCGATACCATTTTGTTTCAATTTAAATAGTAATGCTTTCCGCCAAACGCGATCAAATGCCTTAGATATATCAGCAAAGAACAAACGTATAATGATGCTTCACATAAACTTGGGGTCGTCCGTGGTCGAGTGGTCTTAGATTTGAAATCATATGTCCCTCACCGCTGTGGGTTTGATTCTACATGGGGCCAGGACTGTTTAGTATGTGAGTATCAAGCTATCCAGCTTGCTTACGGAACGTCAGTGGTTCTACTCAGGTGCGCGCCCGTGCACGAAGAAATGCCCGGGTTTTCACCTGGCGTCTTCCTCCACCAATAAAAAGCTGGAATGTCAATGTTAAACTTCATATTTAATTGGTAAAATATGCATACTTCTATATGCTGCCTAATATAACATGTATGACATATTTCGTAATTGTAGCAAAAAAACTAATATAAAAATTACCACGGGTAACATTGAAATAAGATCTGCGGACACTACAAAAGGAGTTTTATCTTTTAAAATGTACTATGTTTAAATTTAAATATATACATAATATATAACTATTTGAGTGATAGAAATGAGTTGTTTAATAAACAATTATGTTATGAAACTCTGTAATCTTGTTCAGGTACAAAACTATTGAAACAATTATAACATTACTAATCATGCTTTATACTTAGTTGAAATATTATAAAGAAAACTATAATGACGTTGATCATGTTGATACACAGTCTAACACCCATATCCGTTTTAAGTCCGGGATAAATATAGCCGGAGATTCAAATTTGTTTTAGAGTTATGAAGACTTAAATTATATTGTAGAAGACTGTATTTGCATTTAGCACACATATGTAAGTGAACTTTCATGACGAAAAAAAACGTTGTGATACAAATTAAACACAGTCTTTCTAATCGAATTAGTCCTCACTCTAAAACAAATAATGTTTGTGAAAGTATGTATATTAAAGGGAATGTAGCGCCACAGCCAAACCATCATCATTATTGAGAGTTCTGAAATACTTGAATAAGGTTGAAAGAATTATCAAAATCGGATGATAAACAAAGACGATATGATCATTTAAAGTTTCTGTTAAAACGGATATGGAAGCGGCCATTTTGAGAGCTATGACATCACGGTTCTAAATGACCATATATGGAATATTTATAAATATGAAAATTTACTGATTTATAGGGAAAAAATGACATCAACTGTATGAAAAATATGTAATACTTAATGGCAATAATGATTTATAACACCAGTTAAAAAAAATTCATTCATTTGCAGTGATTTTCTTCGTTTTAAATGATATTTATCAATATTCCATATATGGTAATATGGAACTATGACGTCATAGTTCTAAAAATGGCGGCTCCCATATTTGTTTTAGAACAACCTTTAAATGATCATATCTGTTTTGTTTATCATCCGATTTTGATAATTCTTTCACCCTTTTCCAAGTTTTTCAGAACTCTCAGTAATAGAGTTTGTTTGGCTGTGGCGCTACATTCCCTTACATTTCTATAACTATCAAACAATGCAAGAAAGCACATTGAACTACCGTAGAAAAATAGTCTCAATCAAACATGTCAAACCGAGACTGCAATATATATTTTTTCGTTTCTTACACATGTTACATTAAATTAATAATTGTAATTGACCATAAATGAAAAATCGTCATACTGTCATATATCTAATAAAGGTCACATGAACATGGGGAAAATTGCAAAAAAAAAGAGAAAAAACACGATATTTGTAACAAAAGTATTATCTATTCTAAACAACGTGACTTTTATTCGCTTGCCTGTGTTCTTGTATCGTAAGGTTATCTGCATTACAATATTCATATGTCGCCTTTGTTGCTTTGGTGTTTGGTTTATCTTACTTTTGATTGGTCACGCATACTGTCTGTAGTGTGGTCTTTGCTATAAAAGCTGGTGCACCCGTGGCTTAGTCATATCATATTATTTCCTACCTTACCAGTCCTTCGGATGAGACTTTAAACCTAGGTCTGCTCGCTAAAATGCTTAGTGCAATAAAGCGAGGATAAATAAAGGCTTATACGCACACGCTTAGTCATACAGGTAGCGCCGTGGTGTAATGGTTAGCATTGCGGCTTAGTAACCCAGGGATCGCGCGTTCAATCCCAGCCAGGACCGAGTTTGGGTTAATTATCGAAATATTTCAAAAGTATTTCCTACCTTACCAGTTCTTCGGATGAGACTTTAAACCTAGGTTTGCTCGCTAAAATGCTTAGTGCAATACAGCGAGGATAAATAAACGCTTATAGGTATGAAAGCACCAATTATTTTCCCCAGTAGACACCAATGTTAAAGTGTCACGTATTAATGATTTGCTGCAAATTCAACTCAAGTATGGGTAATGCAGCAGTGTAATGTTCATATAGAAAACTATTTTTCCACTTGAAAAATCACCAGAAAACGTGGGGTCACAAGACATGTAAGAAAGTTCTTGTTTGTTTACTAAACAGGTCAAGGGTACAGCTGTTTTTATTGATCGACTGTTTTCATTGCTCACAAAGTGTAAGCATAGAGTCGAAATTTCGAAAATGTTCATCAGTGATCCAGTAAAACCTATTAATACGCTTCTTATACATATAACCACAAAATCGAATAGAAATGGGCAGTTTTCCCCTACTTATAATGCCCATTTCCATCGAAAAAGGAGGGATTACATTTTATTATAGGAACTACATTCGACTACACCTCGGAGGTTTACATGTAATTGGTGGTGGTAAACCTATACACACGCTTAGTCATAATTAGCAGCCAGGATTTTGACCTACTTTCTCGGGCATAGTTTCATCCGCCGGATGATGGAGGATAACGGGGACAGCGAGTGGTCGAATCCATATAGGCGTTATTTCCACATGAGTGGGGCCAGAATAAAGACATTGATGCATCAGAAAGAGTGGAACGACTTCATAGAGGCCTGCCGGGTTCAGCAGCCAGGGTGTGTCTACATACAACTAGGGACAAACGATGTTACGAACGCGTCGCCCGAAGACACCCCGAAGAGCCTGTTCGAGACATACAGACGATTAATTTTAACTGTTTGTATCCGCTGTCCACAAGCGAAAATTCTGATTGGCTGTGTGTTCCCGCGATACCAGCGGAAGGCCTACGGTTACAGAGGCCCCCTTTTAGACAAGCCGGGCAGTGAAGACGCAGTGACGCTCCGGATACAGCTGAACCGGCTTTTACGGCGTGAATGGCGCGACAACAGACGGGTGACATTTCTGCCATATGCTTTTGCAACCAACCGCGCTTTAATGAAGGATGACGGAATCCATCTGCGCCCCAATGGTCACTTGTTGATTATGGAAGAGCTGTTTACCTTTGCCATTATCTATGGAAAACACAGTCACGGATATTTCTGCAGACGATACAACGCTTTCAACTTCTAATTCATCTCTTGTCGACGCTGCAAATTCACTCAATAATTACCTTATCAACGTCAACGCCTGGTGGGATACTAATCGCATGTCTATCAATGCATCAAAAACAAAAATAATGTATCTCTCATCTAAGAACAAAATACATCATATTTATCATAATGCCCCTTCTATTCAGTTCAAAGATGAAACTATTAATTGTAGTTACGAAGAAAAAATACTCGGTGTTACAATTGACAATACCCTCTCTTGGAATACCCAAATTGATAAAGTTCTGAAAAAATGTAATTCATTGTTATACCTGTTATCTCGCATAAAGATTTACCTTTCTATACCTATGCGCAAATTATTTTTCAATTCTTCTATCTTACCTCATCTTGATTACTGTTGTTTGATATGGGGAAATTGTAATACTTCTCTCGAAGATAAACTTGTAAGGTTCCAAAAAGAGCTGCACGACTTATCCTAGATAAAGATTTTGATACTCCTTCCGTGGAACTTTTTACCGAACTCAGTTGGATGACATTTCCCGAAAGAGTTATATTTCAAAAAGCAATCATTATGTTTAAAACAGTTAATGATCAGGCCCCTACTTATCTTAAAGACGTATTTACTCTAACTTCAAATGTCCATATGCGGAATCTAA
Organism: Cyrtodaria siliqua; assembly: GCA_037043455.1. Taxonomy (NCBI): domain Eukaryota; kingdom Metazoa; phylum Mollusca; class Bivalvia; order Adapedonta; family Hiatellidae; genus Cyrtodaria; species Cyrtodaria siliqua. Next base: position 15,520 of record JAWPHD010006783.1, read on the forward strand.
GTTCATCATCAAATCTTCAGCTATATTCCCCCAGACCCAATAGTGAGTTATTCAGAAAGTCATTTGCTTATTCAGGCTCTAAAGTGTGGAACTCTCTTCCCCACCATATACAAAATGCCCAATCTGTAAATCAATACAAAACACTGTATTTACAGTGGATTCACCATCCGATATATTAGTAAATGACTAAGTCTTGCAGTTCTATTTAAACATATTTCCATTTACTGAATATACCACTTTAAATGCATTTTTACTTGTAAATATTGTATATATTGTATTGTTGAGGGCCTCATGGTAGATTGACTAGTTTCAAATGAGTTCTCTCGTTAAATAAAGTCTTTATTATTATTATTATTATTATTATAGTACGCTATGTAACTCCATCCAAGCTACTATGCCACTACTAGGCTACTGGCCATTGCATACTTTAGACGCGCCATACTACCATATCATTTTATACATTAATTTGTTTTTGTTTTTCAATTCTATCGTATACACCCTTTCCATTCTTGTTTAAATTATGGGCATACAAGGAACGTGAGAGAGAGAGAGAGAGAGAGAGAGAGAGAGAGAGAGAGAGAGTTTACAGACACATACCGTTACGGACGAATGGACGTCGACGATAACAAGAATGACACTTTTCGAGGGCATCAGGCCCAAATCTCATACGAGAAAAATATGTGTTGTACCATAGCCATTCAGTGCCGGTAATTGGCATTTTAATTGATAGGTTGTGTAAACATTATATTACAACAACGGGCGTGTACATGGTATAACTCTGTCATGTATAGCACGACTGAAATAAATCGGCATTTATAGCACGGTTACGGCTCAGACCTTCAGGTTTATGAAAATTATATCATAAGCAAGAACAAAGGAAAACCATTAGAGCTATCGTACACGTATAGGATAGAGCATGAGTTTTGCACGTGTACGGGGAGATAATGCACGAGCGTTAGCGAGTGCATTATCGTCCGTACACGTGCAAGACTCATGCTCTATTTTATTTATACCAAAATAACAAACATATGCTGTGTATATCCTCGGGTATTACACAATGCATAGTGTGTATTTTAGCTATTGTGGTATAATATACATTAATTGTATATACACATCGTTTACCTACCTAGGCTAGCACCTTAGTTTTCAAGCATGATTTGAGCATGCTAAGCAACACATGTACATTTTTAATATTGTCTCTATATTTCTGACACCTCTGTGTTCGGTCAAATTTGAGCTAAAATGAAATATTTTTTTCAAATGTATGTATTCGCCGTCTTACATGTCTTACATGTCTTAGTTAAACAACAGAAAGTAGCAGGAAGGCCAAATACTATGATTTGTATAGTCAGATAGTAAACCCGCTGTTTCAATATTTTTTAGGACTCAAGATCTATACAAATGTTTTCGAATTTTATGTGTGCATAGTATATGCATAAATTGACCTCATCCGATGAAAAACAAATTTACTTTGATATGTTAAAGGGACACATGGTGCAGCGAAGATTATATAGTATTAGGTACAGGAGACAGTTTGCGGCTTCGGGATTTCTGTATTTTTTTAAAAATATTTTAAAATTGTGTTGATATGATGGTGACGTCACGGTTGCTTAGTTATGCAACTACGAGTTAAACGAGATTGAACAAGTTTGTGTCTATTCTAAATGCGCATTGGTGCATTAATTTGCATTTTATAGTTGGTTAAATGTTGAATTTATTTTTCAAATATTATTTTTAAAAAAATCACATATTATATATAAACAAAAAAAAAGGTAACAAAATGTTAAATAATTATTGCATGTTGGAGTGAAGTCTGTTTTAAGAAGTTACTGCAGTACTCTCCACTAAAACAGTGTGTTATTACCTCGGTTTTGAAATTACGACCGTTTGACTATATTTCATTTCAAATAATACACATATATTCAGGGTCTGCAGAGTCAATTTTGGAGTCAAATTTTGAAATCTTATTGTTTCCCTTACTTTTTCGTACAATTAATAACTTTTTAGAAACTAATAAATAGTTCTGACTTTTGTTCTTTGTTATGTTTTTTTGTTCTTAATGGGGTGAATATTTTGGAATTCATTTTGGAATCTTTACAATTAATACATTTTTAGAAACTAATACATTTACTTGAGTTACGTCAGTCTCTCTGGTACGACTGTCATAGCCAGCTGTCTGTGAAAAGTACGTGTTAATTGAACTTGACTGACGTATTGGAACTATGTATACCCCTGACACTGGATGTCAATTTGACATCTGCAATGAGGGCGGGGAAAAAGAAATCATCAGTGAATAATAGAAATAAAAACAAACATATACCTGTTTTCGGTCATTTTCCCTGTCCGAACCCAGGACATTGTTTACTTTATCTCTCAAAACAGTGGTACATTTACTGACTGGTATTGGCAGGGTGGTGGAAGCTTATTTTCACATGATTATCCTAGATTTTCTAATAAGACCAGGTTATGATTCCTTTACCAATGAATTAAGTATATAGACGATCTTACATGATTATTATTGTGTATTATGTGTTATAGTGTATCATTGATTTTATCCAAAGAATTTATACTCGGTTACGAATGTAATATTCTATATATCACAGAAGTAAATGAAAAAATCTAAGTCAATAGAAATATCTGCCAGCCTGCCTGCCTGTCTGTCTGTCAGAACACACTTTCGACGACACGTAATAATTTAACTTACAATTTGTGCCAATTTACATTTTTTACGGCGGCAATTTGTAAGAGAACATTAATGATTGAATTATTCAATATTTTAATCTTCCAATGGGGTGAGAAAAACATTTGGTGAGTTTAAAATACTGCAGCCCAAAGGCTTCTTGTTAACTTTAATTTAACCCTTAGCCCGTTATGAATGTATAATGGTAATGTAATTTGGATCATTCCATTTATGTTACAAAGGGGTGTTTTGGGGGAAATGACTGATAAGCAGCCAAACATTGTAAACTCTGATCAGCCTGCGAGTTACTCTGGTTTTACAATGGGCGCAAATGCTATTGTAGTCGCCCTTAGTAGGACAAGGGTTATTTTTCATACTCAATTAAAAATGGTAATATCAAATTCAATCCTTCTATTTACATTGTTATGTATGTTTTTCAAAATTAAGGAATGCAAATTCATGTATTTGTGGTAAAAATAGTGTTTTTAAGCTTCAGTACATAATGTTAGAACATTTTCACCAGCTTAGACATGTTAGAGTTACAACTGTTTCCAAAGGGTACTATTCATTGTGAAACTCTGACAAGCGATAATGTGTTAGAACATCGATGTTGCCAGAATTGCACGCATCGTAACTTACGGCAATTAGCGCGTGAAAGTCAAGAGCATGTTACGTCTTACCAAAAAAAAAAAAGTTCAACTGCACCGTGTTTGTCTTAGCTCTGCCCAAAAGTAAATGTTTTTCATTGGGAATTAAAATGCAACATGTTAAAATAAATAATAAATAAATAATAACGTTAGCTATGTAGCGAAGTTGTAACGTGTCTGCTTTACAAATAAAGGGACAAACCAAATTAGTAATGCTACTACGTGCATTCTATAAAGTAAGATTTTAATTAATGATGAATATTAAGGTTTATAAATGTATTGTATGTATACCATGCACTTAATTTTTACTCGTATTTGTTATTGTACACAAACACAGTGGTTCGGTCTGTGTCTATATGCACTAGTGTATTACGCTAAATAATCCATAGCTTTATTACACTTCAAGAAGTCATGTTATGTGATACCTGTAAAATATATAATTATTTAATTTTCATGTTATTTTATAAGTCAAAACACATACATTGGTCTGAGCTTTTTTAAAACTCGCGGCGTCCCTGTATAGGTCACGCACTTCACCGCGAAGACTGCTTGTAGTAAAATGGTATTGAATAAATGGTAAAAGTATTTAAAAATCTGAGACAACAAGTAGGTTAAAGGGACACACGGCAATCTTGATTTTTTTAAATCTTTATAATCATATATATTTTTCGCGGCGTCCCGTTATTTTTTCTCTTAACTCATGTAACTTGCATTTGTTTAATCATTAATGTTAAAAGGTCACTGTCCGTAACTTTTAGCTTATAAAACACACACCACTAATTATGTTCGCAAACATTACATACCAAACATTACTGAATATTTACTAATTAAAGCAGGATTGTTTGATGGAATTCAGTCGCGGTACAAAAAAAAAGAGAAACCATTTCGGGCGTTTGAACTCGCAGCCCAAACTAAAATTAAAGTCGCGGTAATAATAGTGAACGTAAAGTAGTCGACCTAGCTCCAAACTGAGCTAAGCGGGCTATACATATTACGCCCTAAATACTATGATGAGAACCTAATGCCTTAATGGAAGTCACGTGATCGCAGAAAAGGTAAATACGGTGGGTCCCACTTTATTTGCAAATAATAATTTAAGCTTTTTTTTTTCCAAACTCACGAATGTATTACTACAGACTTCTTAGTGGCTATGCTCATGTTTTCATGTATACATTTCACTGAATAAAAGTCAGACAGTTATTTGGTTATGCTCAATATCTGCTTACTTACGGACAGTGTCCCATTAATTATTAGAATAGTTCAAAGTAAATTGTTTTTACATATTACTATCTCTTTAGAATATTGCACCAATAATAAAATGGTAAAATAACGAAGCATATTGAAATCTTATTTTTTTATTGAATTATACATGTTATATGCAAGCAGTTTTAAAGTCAAAATGACGCAGGATAACTAATCGAGGAGCACTTTTTTTAATGTTTTAATAAAACTCAAGATTGCCATGTGTCCCTTTAAACAATATGAAAAAAACAAAACAAAAAAACTAATGTTCTAATTCAGTTCAATTCAATTTGAGCTTTAGCTCGAGGGCCTCATATGGCTATCAAGGGCCAATTTCACAAAGAGGCACACCAACCCCAGTTAATAACCTCTAATTATTATTGGGGGGTGTAATCAGGCAGATGCGGGATACGTAACGGCCGTTTTTAAAGGTCGCCCGTATTTATACTTATTTAGGTTGGAATCAGGGTGATGTGTGATACGTAACGACCGTTTTTACAGGTCGCCCGTATTTATACTTATTGAGGTTGGAATCAGGGTGATATGTGATACGTAACGACCGTTTTTACAGGTCGCCGGTATTTATACTTATTGAGGCTGGAATCAGGGTGATGTGTGATATGTAACGACCGTTTTTACAGGTCGCCCGTATTCATACTTATTGAGGTTGGAATAAGGGTGATGTGTGATACGTAACGACAGTTTTTACAGGTCGCCCGAATTTATATTTATTGAGGTCTGAATCAGGGTGATGTGTGATACGTAACGACCGTTTTTACATGTCGCCGGTATTTATACTTATTGAGGTTGGAATCAGGGTGATGTGTGATACGTAACGACCGTTTTTACAGGTCGCCCGTATTTATACTTATTGAGGTTGGAATCAAGGTGATGTGTGATACGTAACGACCGTTTTTACAGGTCGCCCGTATTTATACTTATTGAGGTTGGAATCAGGGTGATGTGTGATACGTAACGACCGTTTTTACAGGTCGCCCGTATTTATACTTATTGAGGTTGAAATCAGGGTGATGTGTGATACGTAACGACCGTTTTTACAGGTCGCCCGTATTTATACTTATTGAGGATGGAATCAGGGTGATGGTGATACGTAACGACGGTTTTTACATGTCGCCCGTATTTATACTTATTGAGGTTAGAATCAGGGTGATGTGTGATACGTAACGACCGTTTTTACAGGTCGCCGGTATTTATACTTATTGAGGTTGGAATCAGGGTGATGTGTGATACGTAACGACCGTTTTTACAGGTCGCCCGTATTTATACTTATCGAGGTTGGAATCAGGGTGATGTGTGATACGTAACGACCGTTTTTACAGATCGCCCGTATTTATATTTATTCGGGATGATGTGGGATATGGAAGCACTTTATTTCAAAATCAGTAAGCCATAGGCCCATGTGATCATACAATATTATACATATACATTATAACAGACGTAGCAAGATCCGTACATATATGGTATTAAGAAATATCAGATGCAAAAATAAACACAGTTATACTGTAACGATCGTTTTTACAGGACGTTCATATTTATACTTAATGGCCTTGGATATGGGGTGTTGTGTTTGTAGGTTGTAAGTGTGCTATTGATTTTGATGAGCTGTTTGCAAGAAGGTTCGAATAAGACTTCCCGTTCCCCGCTGACATAAAACGTCGGAGTAGTTTGTGTAAAGAGAAACTACTGTTTTTTCATTTAAAAACAAAACAATATTAAAACATTACAACATTACAGTGGCATATGTTTCCAGCCCACACGCCTGCTTCCAATCGCCAAAGAAATCTATTCTACACAGTTGTGTTGCACGACGATGTGATTATGGTCATGTACGTATCGAATACATATACACAACTCATCACACACATGACACAGATGTAAATGTTATCAGCCGCAAGCTAATATTTCAAATGAACAAGAGGGAGGTAAATAGGCTAAACTGTATTAGTGAAGAACATGACCCACAGTGTTATCTGTGACATACCGGCCATAAACGAAATGGTCTCTCAATATAACGTATTTACGTTATTTTGAGCATACACGCATCAACTAATTTCGTCGTGCGCCCCAATAAAAACGGCGTGCGCCTCATTTTTTATTGCAAAAATGTAGAGATAACACATGTAACTAACTTGGAAAAATGTCAAATAGCGTCAGAAAAATCGGAAAACGTAAAAAAAAAAGGGACGAAAATAGTCAATAAACGGTTAAAATGGAGCAAAAAATGAGATATTTTGATAAAAAAACTGCTCTCAGGCGCACATAAGTATGTACATTCTTCGTATACAACTAGTAAGTTAAGGGAGACGTTATACAATATGCTTAGATGTCGGGTTTTCCATGTCAAACTGAAACAAATGTCAAAATACGGACGCTGGAATTTGCCGATGTTTTCGTGACGAAAATAACGCATTTAAGTTATTACGAAAATAACGTGTATACGTGACACCCCTGACTGTATACTGGAGACATTGACGATATTGATTTATTAACAACATGGTACACAGACGTAAGTACCACACACATTACGGCTATACACACACAGTCCGACTGTACTGGATACATTGATGTTATTGACTAATGAATAATTAGGTACAAACATGAACATATCACACGCTGTTCGACTATAATGGATACAATGACGATATTGACTAATGAACAATAAGGTACAATCATGTACGTACCACAAGCCGTCCTGCTATACTGGATACATTGACGAATTGAACAATTAGATACAAAGCATGAACTTACCACACGCTGTCCGGCTACACTGGATACATTGACGATATTGGCTAATGAACAATTAGATAATAAACTTGTGCGACCAACACACTGTTCGGCAATACTGGATACATTCACGATATTAACTATTGAACAATTATATATAAAACATGTACTTACCACACGCTGTCCGATTATACTGGATACATTGACGTTGACAAATGAAAATTTAGATATACAACATGCACGTACCACACGCTGTCCGACTATAAAGGATACGTTGACCATATCGACTAATGAACAGTAAGATACAAAACAAGTACGTACCACACGCTGCCCGATTATACTGGATGCATTGACGATATTGACTAATGCACAATTAGGTACACATATGTACGTACCACACGCTGTCCGGCTATACTGGATAAATTGACGATGTTGACTAAAGAAAAATTAGATACAAAACATGTACTTACCACACACTGTAGGCTATGCTGGGCACTTACACGATATTGACTAATGAACAAATAGATAAAAAAAACGTGTACATACCACACGCTGTCCGGTTATACTGGATACATTGACGACATTGCCTTATGAACAATTAGATACAAAACATGTACATACCACACGCTGTCCGGCTATACTGGATATAGTGACAATATTGACTAATTAACAACATGGTACAAACATGTAAGTACCACACACATTCCGACTATACACATACTGTCCGACTATACTGGATACATTGATGCTATTGACTAATAAAAATTAGGTACAAACATGTACGTACCACAAACTGTCCGGCTATACTGGATACATTGAAGATATTTACTAATGAACAATTAGATACAAACATGTACGTACTACATACTGTCCGGCTATACTGGATATATTGACGATATTGACTAATGATCAATTAGATATAAAACATGTACGTACGAAAGACTGTCAGGCTATACTGAATACATTGAGGATATTAACTAATGAACAATTAGATATAAAACATGTACGTACCGAACGCAGTCCGTATATACTGGATACATTGACGATATTGACTAATGAACAATTAGATACAAACATGTATGTACTACACACTTTCCGGCTATACTGTATATATTGACGATATTCACAAATGAACAATTAGATATAAACATGTACGTAATACACACTGTCCGGCTATACTGAATACAATGACGATATTGGCTAATGAACAATTACATATAAAACATGTACGTACCAAACGCTGTCCGAATATACCGGATACATTGACGATATTGATTAATGAACAATTAGATACAAACATGTACGTACTACACACTGTCCCACTATACTGGATATATTGACGATATTGATTAATGAACAATTAGATACAAACATGTACGTACTACACACTGTCCCACTATACTGGATATATTGACGATATTAACTAATGAACAATTAGATATAAAACATGTACATACCAAACGCTGTCCGAATATACTGGATTCAAGATATTGACTAATGAACAATATATAAAAACATTTACGTACCCCACACTGTCCGGCTATACTGGATACATTAACGATATTGACTAATGAACCAATATATATAAAACATGTAAGTACCACACGCTCTCCGACTATATTGGATTACGATATCGACTAATGAACAATTATATACAAAACATGTACGTACCACATATTGTCCGGTTATGCCGGATATATTGGCGATATTGACTTACGAACAATTAGATAAAAAATATGTACTGACACACGCTGTCCGGCATTACTTTTTATATTGATGATATTGATTAATGAACAATTAGATATAACACATATACGTATCACACACTGTCCGCCTATACTGGATACATTGACGGTATTACCTAATGAACAATTAGGTACAAACATGTACGTACTACACACTGTCCGACTATACTGGATACATTGGCGATATTGATTTATGAAAAATTAAGTACAAACATGTACGTACCACACGCCGTCCGGCTATACTGGATACATTGACGATATTGACTAATGAACAGTTAGATACAAAACATGTACTTACCACACAATGTCCAGCTGTGCTGGATATATTAACGATATTGACTAATAAACGATTAGATAAAAATATGTACTTACCACACGCTATCCGGCTACACTGGATACATTGACGATATTGGCTAATGAACAATTAGATATAAAACATGTACGTACCACACCCTTTCCGGCCTTACTGAATACATTCACGATATTTTATAATGAACAATTATATATAAAACATGTACGTACCACACACTGTCCGGCTATACAGGATACATTGACGATGATGACTAATGAACACTTAGGTACCGACATTTACTTACCACGCACTGTCCGGCTATACTGGATTTATTGACGAAATTGACTAATGAACAATTACGTACAAAAATGTACGTACCACACGTCCGGTTATACAGGATATACTGACTATATTGAGTAATGAACAAGTAGATACAAAACATGTGCTTACCACAGACTGTCTGGCTATGCTGGATATATTGATGATACTGACTAATGAACAATTAGGTTCAAACATGTACGTACCACACGCTGTCCGGCTATACTGGATACATTGACGATATTGCCTAATGAATAATTATGTACAAACATGTACTTACCATGCACTGTCCGGCTATACTGGATACATTGATGATATTGATTAATGAACAATTAGCTACAAACATGTACGTTCCACACATTGTCCGACTATAATGTATACATCGACGATATTGACTAATGAACAATTAGGAATAAACATGTACGTACCACACGCTGTCCGGCTATACAGGGTACATAGACGATATTGACTAATGAACAAATAGATAAAAAAAACATGTGCGTACCACACACTGTCCGGCTAAGCTGAATATACTGGCGATATTGACTAATGAATAATTAGCTAAAAATATATACTTATCACAAGCTGTCCTGCTTTACTGGGTATATTGACGATATTAAATAATGAACAATTAGATATAAAACATGTACGTACCAAACACTGTCCGACTATACTGGATACATTGACGATATTGACTAATGAACAAATAGATACAAATCGTGAACGTACCACACGCTGTCCTGCTTTACTGGATACATTCACGATATAACATACACTCTACCGCTATTCTTGATACATTGACGATGTACGTTACACACGTCCGGCTAAATTGAATATATTGACGGTATTATCTAATTTCAACTTGGTACAAACATGTACGTAATACACACTCTCCTGGCTATAGTGGATACCTTGATGTTATTGACTATTGACAAATTAGATACTACAAGCATGTATGTACCACGCACATTCCGACTATAGTGGATATATTGAAGATATTGAATAATGAACAATTAGATACAAAACATATTCAGTAATGGACAATTAGATATAAAAATATATACGTACCACACACCCTCCAGCTATACTGGATACATGACGATATTGACTAATTTCAACTTGGTACAAACATGTACATACCCCACTCTCCGGCTAAACTGGATACATTGACGATATTGACTAATGAACAATTATATATAAAACAAATACGTACCACACGAAATGAAAGATTAGGTACAAGCATGTATGTACCACGCACATTTCGACTATACTGGATACATTCACGATATTTTGTTTTTGTTTTTAATACTTTTATTTCAGACACATTGTGTACTTACATATACAGTTGCATACATATATATACATTGCTAGTAAAACATGTTAAACGGAAAGAAAATATAATAGAATCCAGTCAAGATAATTGAATTTCAAGAAGAGCAAAAACGAAAATAACGAAATAAATGAAGTCAATACAAACCTACACTAAATCAACTATTAATATTACATTCTTATATATATATACATACATATACACACACATACATATATACATGTATATACATACATACACACATACATATACCTAGATATACCAAAAAGGGTAATTTTACTTAACTATCCTAAATAAACAGTTGGCTAATTATGTTCCATCTCGCCTTTATGGCATTAGATTTTGGTACAGAGTACATAAATGATGAGAACAATTCCAAGTGTTTATATCTTTTCAGATGTTCGATGAAAACATCATAGTTTGGGAGACATTTTTTCAATTTGCTTGAATAGACATAACTTTTATAGACAAGGAAACAAATATTAATAATCGAATTTAAAACATATTCATGCTGTTTAAAACCAAGGAGGACTTCTTCGGGTCGTAATTCAATAGAAATTCCGCAACGATTCTTAATTTGTTCAAACAATCTTAGCAGTATATTATTTGAATACATACATTCAAAAAATAGATGTGAAACAGTTTCCTGTGAGTTATTGCAAAAAGTGCATAGTTCTGATTCTGACATTTTACATTGATACAATATGGCATTGGTAAACAAAATACGATGATGTATTTTGAATTGAAGACTTTGGTGGTAAGTGTCATCGGTTATTTTAAAAATGTGTTGATATAGAAATTTCCAGTCTTCCTTTATTAAGGTTTTTCCGATTTCTATGTTCCATTTTTCTTGCGAGTTATTGGGTGTTAAGCTTACTGATTTTAAAAAGTCTTCATAAAACGATTGATTTACTTTTTTTGCTGATTTTAATTTATGAATATTTTTATTTAAAGGATGTTTAATTTTAGTTTTATTCTTAATACACCTTTTCCATTCATAAGGGATTGCATTAATTATTCCATAGTAAGATGTAAATGGAATGCGTGCATTGTATTTAGTTGAGAAATCATTAAAAGATAAAAACTCACACCGTTCATTTACAAGATCGTTTATGAAGAATACTGCATTTTGACTTAACACTTTAAAGAGGTTTAAGTCCCAGTTTAACACAATATTTAAATTATAAAATATAGGTTCTATCAAATATCTGTATGTGTGTTTGTGGTGATTTCACTATCTAAAAGTGCCCAAAATTGCATTACATTTTGCCAGAAACTGTTCTGATAACTTGCTAGTTTGAGGATTCCGTCTTTATGGAGATACCATAGTTTATAACCACCGAACTGTTCTAGATCATTTAAAATAAGGGTTTTCCATGGTGAGAATATTTCTGGGTCTAAAAGTTTTTTCACCCATACAAGTTTCAATGAATGACTTAATGATTTGATATGTGGCACTTTTAAACCACCGTTTTCAATCTGATTTATCATGACTGTTCGTTTAATTTTGTCATTTTTACCAGACCATAAGAAATTAAACAATGTAATTTGGAATTCATCAAATATATGTTCTGGTGGGTCAGGAAGGACCGTTAGACAATCAATAATGATTGGAAGAGCGAGTGTTTTTATAATCGTTGTTTTGCCAATAAGGGTAAGATTTCTGAAGGACCAATCGTTCAACATATGTTTGATTTTTTTAAGTTTGGTGTGGTAGTTGTTCATAAAATAGTTGTCTTCTTCTAAGTTGTATGTTATCCCTAATAGTTTAAATTGCCTTTGAAGTTCCATATAACTGGTTTCTCAGTACGGATTTTGTCACGACAACCTTTTTTTGAGCCTATCCATATAATTTGGGTTTTATCGAAGTTTGCTTTTAATCCTGAGCAAAGTAAAACTTATCTACTAACTGAAGTGCAGTATTAAGAGAAATTTCGTCATCTTCTAGAAATAGAGAGGAGTCATCCGCATATTGATTTAATAAATATTCTGAATCTTTTATTCGAATACCTTTAATATCAGGGCGATTTTTCAAGGCAGCACTTAAAAATTCAACACATATGATAAAAAGATACGGAGAAAGAGGATCGCCTTGTCGGACACCGCGTTGAATAGGGAAAAACTCTGAACAATGGCCATTATTCAGGACACAACTCGAAACATTATTATAAAATGTATGAAACCAATTTAAAATGGACTCTCCAAAATTAAGAAAACGTAAAAATGTTTCGATGAATTTCCATTCCAAAGAGTCAAATGCTTTTTCAAAATCTAGTAAAACAAAGAGCCCTGGTATATATTCTTCTTCACATTTTAAAATAAGGTCAGATATTAGCCTAGTAGATTCACTAATTTGCCTTCCCTTTAAAAATCCTGTTTGACTTTCAGATATTACTTTTAAAAGTACTGATTTTATTCGAGTGGCAATAGCTGAGGATGCAATTTTTCCATCCACATTTAATAACGAGATAGGTCTCCATTTTTTTAAGTGCGTTTTTGATTTACCTTCTTTTGGGAGACAAGTGATGACACCTTGTCTTTGTGCTATTGATAAAGATTTAATATGGTATCCATAGTTCATTGATTTAACAAGAAAAGAACCAATATCGTTCCAAAAGAATTTATAAAATTCTGCCGTAAAGCCGTCAGATCCAGGCGATTTTTCATTTTTCATATTTTTTAAAACATTTAAACATTCGTGTACACTAAGATGTCCTTCTAATGACTCCCGTTCTTCTTCGTTTAGTTTATTTAAAAATGGATTGTTTGTGTCAAAAAAAGATTCTTCGTGTTCCTGCGATGTAGAAGGTTTAGAACTATAAAGAGTTTCATAAAAGTATTTCTGTTCAGTAAGTATTTCTTTTAAGTCATTTGTTTCCTGTCCATCATTTTTAATAAGTTTTGATATTAATTTTTCAGTATATTGTCTCTTTTCTAAATTACAAAAATATTTAGTGGATTTTTCTCCTTCGACTTTCCATTTCGCTTTTGTTCTTAAAATAATTCCTCTTATTCGTTCATCTCGAATTGTTTTTAATTCTATCTGTAACTGATCAATTTCATTATTAACTGAGAAATCACCATTGTCTATTAAAACATATAAGTTTTTAATTTTAGCTTCTATTTCATTTTCTTTTTTCTTTTTTTCTCTTTTTAAAAATGAGGCGAATGAAATAGTTTTACCTCTAATCATGATCTTAAGAGTCTCCCAAAATAGTTGGTCGTTTATGCTAAATTCAATTTCTTGCTGTTCATTTTCATTATCCAATCTGTATTGTTCTATGGTTTCAGCAATAGTTTGTTTGATAGTATTAACATATTCAATGTTTGTAAGTAGACTGTTATTAAATTTCCATGTGCCACGGCCTCGTTTTTGGTCAATGAATAAAAAATTAACTGAGATTGCTGAATGATCAGATTTATAAGAAATATCGATTGAACATTTTTCGACACAATCTTGGAAATCAGATGACACAAGAAAATCTAAACTTGCCATCTTATTAAAAGGGCCTCTCCAATTATATCTTTTAACATTGTCATTAAATATTCTCCAGATGTCATGTAAGTCTAAACTTTCCATAATACTTAAAAGTGTTTTATTTGATTTTATATTATTTTTGTGTTTATAATTGTATGTGTCCATATCATAATTTAGTGGCACATTCCAGTCCCCGCCAATAATATAAGAAGTATTACCAAAGCTTTCAATAACAGTAAAGAAATCATGAACAAATTGCGGCTTGTCTTCATTTGGTCCATACACTACAGCTAAAGTCATTCTTTGCTCCTGAATTGTAATATCTAACACTATGAAATTTCCGAAATTATCTATGAATTCTTTGTTAATTTTGTTAAATTTATTATTGAACAAGATTGTGGTTCCCCTACTTGAGCTTGAAAATGAAGAAAATATTGCATCACAGCCCCATTCAGTCCTCCATTTGCTTTCTATCTCTTTAGTTGAATGTGTATCAACAAGAAAAGTAATGTCATATCTATCACTACACCTTGAAAAAATGTCTCTCCTCTTTACTTGATCAGAATATAAACCCCTACAATTCATACTTCCAAATTTTATATCACTCATACTTTAATAAAATAGTGTAGGTTAATGTATAGTTTGTATCGACTCCATGAATATTGACTGTTAAAGGCTTGATGTTCCATGACCTGTATCTGTTTTCTTGATTGCATATAATAATGTATAAAGAGTGCATTCTTTTCTATTGACTAAAATAACAATATTCAAAATAATGTACAGAACAATGTCTGTTTTTCTAATATGACAACAACATCTCTTTTTCATCTCTTTCATTCTCTGGCTGTGTTAAACATAGTGATGGATTCAGCACATACTGTTATAGTAAAGATTATTAGAATCAAAAATGTAATATTTATAAATATTGAGTATCAATTACCAAAACTTGACATTCAAGCGGAAGTGATTTTTTTTAAGTATCCTAATTCGTATTTATTCGCACAAACCCATTTTACCAGGGCAGTCATAACGGATAACAGTGAACAAAATATGTTTTAAGATTATGACTTATAAAGTTGAAACATTAAACTAGCATTATAAAGTTTAAAAAAAAAGAAAGTAAAGTAAGTAAGCTACCAAATAAACTGGTAAATTCATATGAAGAAGAAGAAGATTTTATTCATAAATCAATAGGCCATAGGCCCGTGAGATACTACAAATGCATATATACATAGAACATATTACATAGCAATATACACAGTTACAGTTCTAAGTATTTACATTAACATTTTTCTCGAATAAATATATTATATTATTTGTATTCCTAATTAATAGAAATAACGGAGAAGGTGATACTGTTGTGATGTTACAACGTATTGCAAACATTTCGAACAGAATTAATATAACAAT
This sequence comes from Cyrtodaria siliqua, assembly GCA_037043455.1. Lineage (NCBI taxonomy): Eukaryota > Metazoa > Mollusca > Bivalvia > Adapedonta > Hiatellidae > Cyrtodaria > Cyrtodaria siliqua. The sequence continues at coordinate 31,407 of JAWPHD010006783.1, forward strand.
CCCAAGGTGGTAGTGCCCCACAAATGCAGCAGAATTGGTTATTTGGTCTGTCCATACCTAACGCGCTCACTGCATCCGTACGGCACCGCATGGGTAATTAACGGCTGTAAATAGTATTTATGTTAGCTAAGTACAAACGTGTACGTACCATACACTGTCCGGCTACATTGGATACATTGACGATATTGACTAAAAACAATTAGATACAAACCTTGATTTTGTAAATGAGAGCATACATCCACCATTGTGCTGAATCTTGTAAATGAGAGCATCATCCCACAATAGTTGGTGTTGAATCTTGTAAAAATGATTATACACCCACCACTGTCTGTGGTTGATTTTGCAAATGAGAGCATGCATCCACCACTGTTGGTATTGAATCTTGTAAATTTGAACAGGCACCCATTACTGTTTGTGTTGAAAATTTGTTGAATTGTGTAAATGACAGCATGCACCCAAGGCTGTTTTGATGAATCTTGTAAACCACTGTTTCTTTAATCTTGTAAATGAGAGCACGCACCCATCAGTTTATTATGAATTTTGTAATTGAGAGCATGCACACACCACTGTTTGTGTTGAATATTGCAAAAGAGAGCATGCACCCACCACAGTTTCTGTTGAATCTTGTAAATTAGAGTATCCACTGTTTGGGTTGAATCTTGCAAATGAGAACATGCACCCTCCACAGTTTGTGTTGAATCTTGTAAATGACAGCATGCACCTACCACTATTTGTGTTGAATCTTGTAAATGACTGCATGCACCTAACATTGTTTGTGTTGAATCTAATCTTGTAAATGAGAGCATGGCATACCACTGTTTGTTTTGAATGTTGTAAATAAGAGCACACGCACGCCACTGTTTGTCCATGCATCCACTACTGTTTGTGTTGAATCTTGTAAATGAGAGCATACACGCACCACTGTTTGTGCTGAATCTTGTAAATGAGAGGATGAACTTACCATTGTTTCTGTTGAATCTTGTAAATGGGATGGTTGTGTTGATTCTTGTTCATTAGAACATGCACCCAACACTGTTTGTGTTGAATCTTGTAAATGACTGCATGCACCTATCATTTTTTGTTGAATCTTGCTAATAAGAGCATGACATACCACTGGTTCTTATGCAAATTGTAAATATAGGGCACACACCCGCCACTGTTTGTGTCAAAATTTGGAAATGAGAGCATGCAAACACCACTGTTTATGTTGTATCTTGTAAACGAGAGGATAAACATAAAACACTGTTGTGTTGAATCTGTAAATGAAAGCATGCACTCACCACTTTTTTATAATCTTGTAAATGAGAGCAAGCACCAATTAACGAAAACAACAGTTGTTGTTTAATCATTTAAATGAGAGCATGCACCAACCACTGTTTGTCGTGAATCTTGTAAATGAGAGCATGCATCCACTACTGTTGTGTTGAATCCTGTAAATGACAGCATGGAACAACCATTACTTGTGTTGAATCTGGAAAATGAGAGCATGCGCCCACCACTGCCTTTTTGAATCGTGTAAATAAGAGCATGCATTCACCACATTTTTTTGTTCAGTATTGTAAATGAGAGCATGCACCTACTACTGTTTATGTTGAATCTTGTAAATGAGAGCATGCTCCCATTACTGTGTGCGTTGTTCCTGATAAATGAGAACAGGCACCTTCGACATTTTTGTTGAATCTTGTAAATTAAAATATTAGTGGTTAGAGCATGCAACCACTAATATTTGTGTTGAATCTTGTAATCGAAAGCATGCACCATAAAATGAAAGTGTTACGTTATGAGTTGAAAACCTCTAGTAAATGAGAGCATGCATCCACTACTATTTGTGTTGGATCTTGTAAATGAGTGCATGCACCCACCACTGTTTATGTTGGATCTTGTAAATGAGTGCGTGCACCTGTTTGTGTTGAATCTGTCAAATGAGAGCATACACATACCATTGTTTGTGTTGCATCTTGTAAATGATAGTATGCACCTACCACTGTTCGTGTTGATTCTTGTAAATGATCGCAGGCACACACCGCTGTTTGTCTTGAATCTTGTAAACGAGAGGTTGCGCAAACCACTGTTTGTGTTGAAAATTTTAAATGAGAGCATATATCCACTATTGTTTGTGTTGAATTTTGTAAATGAGAGCATGCACACACCACTGTTTGCGGCGAATCTTGAAAACTAGAGGATGCACTAACCACTGTTTGTGGTGAATATTGTAAATGAGGGCATGCAAACACCACTGTGTTTTAATCTAGTAAATGAGATTCACGCACACGCCATTGTTTGTGTTTATATTGTATTTTAGAGCATGCACCCTCCACTGTTTATGTTGAATCTCGCAAATGAGAGCATGTACCCACAACTGTTTCAAACCGTGGTGGGTGCACACTCGATTACGATTACAAGTTTCAACACAAACAGTGGTGGTTACATGCTCTCATTTACAAGATTCAACACAAATAGTGGTGGTAACATCCTCTTATTTACAAGATTCAACACAATCAGTGGTGGGTGCATGATCTCATTTACAAAATTCAACACAAACAATGGTGGATGTATACTCTCTTTTATAAGATTCAACACAAACAGGGGTGTGTGCATGCTCTCATTTACAATATTCAACACAAACAGTGCTTGGTGCAGGCTCTCATTTACAAGATCCGACACACACTGTGGTGGATGCATTCTCTTATTTACAAGATTCAACACCAACTGTGGTGGATTAATGCTTTAATTTACCAAATTTAACACAAACAGTGGTGGTTGCATGCTCTCAACTAAAAGATTCAACAAAACATAGGTGGATGCATGCGCTCATGTACAAGATTTGACATAAACAGTGGTGATTGCATGCTCTCATTTACAAGAAACAACAAAACAGTGGTGGGTGCATGCTCTCATTTACAAGAATCAACGCAAAAAATGGTGTATGCGTGCTCTCATTTAAAATATTTAGCACAAACAGTGGTGGGGGCATGCTCTCATTTACAAGGTTCAACACAAAAAGTGGTGGGTGCGTGCTGTGATTTACAAGATTCAACACAAACAGTGGTGGGTGCATATTTTTATTACAAGAATCAACACAAACAATGGTTTGTGCATGCTCTCAATTACAAGATTCAAAACAAACTGTGGTGGGTGCATGCTCTTATTTACAAGTTTACACACAAACGGTGGTGGTGCATGCTTTCATGTACAAGATTCAACACAAACAGTGGTGGGTGCATGCTCTCATTTATAAGATTCAACACAAACAGTGGTGGGTGCATGCTCATTTACAATTTTAGCACAAAGCGTGGTGGGTGCACTCTCGATTACGATTACAAGATTCAACTCAAACAGTGGTTGGTGCTTGTTCTTATTTACAAGTTTCAACACAAACAGTGGTGGTTGCATGCTCTCATTTACAAGATTCAACTCAGATAGGGGTGGTTGCATCCTCTTATTTACAAGATACAACACAATCAGTGGTGGTTGCATTTTCACATTTACAAGATTCAACACAAACATTGGTGGCTGCATGATCTCATTTAAAGAATTCAGCACAAAAAGTGGCGGGTGCGTACTGTCATTTGCAAGATGCAACACAAACCGTGGTGGACGCACGCTCTCATTTACAAGATTCAACACAAAGAGTGGTATATGCATGCTTTCAATTCCAAGATTAAAAACAAAGTTGTGGGTGCATGCTCTCAGTTACAGCATTCAGCACAAACAGTGGTGGGTGAATTCTCTCATTTACAAGATTCAAGAAATGCAGGGGTGGGTGCATGTTCTCATTTAGAAGTTTCAACACAAACGGTGGTGGGTGCATATTCTCATTTCAAGACTCTAAACAAACTGTGGTGGGTGCATGCTCTCATTTACAAGATATTACACAAACAGTGGTGGGTGCGTGTTATCATTTATAAGAATCAACACAAACAATGGTGGATGCATGCTTTCATTAACAAGATCTAACACAAACAGTGGTGGGTGCAAGTTTTCATTTACAAGATTCTACATAAACAGTGGTCGGTATATGCTCTTATTTACATGATTAAACACAAACCGTTTGTGCATTCTCTCATTTACAATATTCAACAAAAACAGTGGTGACTGAATGCTGTCCTTTACAAGATTCTATACAAACAGTGGTGGATGCATCCTCACATTTACAAAATTCAACACAGTCAGTGGGGGGTTCATGTCCTCATTTACTATATGCAACACAAACAGTGGTGGGGGCATGCTCTCATTTACAAGGTTCAATACAAAAAGTGGTGGGTGCGTGCTGTGATTTTACAAGATTCAACACAAACAGTGGTTGGTGCATTTTTTTATTACAAGAATCAACACAAACAATGGTTTGTGCATGCTCTCATTTACAAGTTTACACACAAACGGTGGTGGTGCATGCTCTTATTTACAAGTTTACACACAAACGGTGGTGGTGCATGCTTTCATGTACAAGATTCAACACAAACAGTGGTGGGTGCATGCTCTCATTTACAAGATTCAACACAAACAGTGGTGGGTGCATGCTCATTTACAATTTTAGCACAAAGCATGGTGGGTGCACTCTCGATTACGATTACAAGATTCAACTCAAACAGTGGTTGGTGCTTGTTCTTATTTACAAGTTTCAACACAAACAGTGGTGGTTGCATGCTCTCATTTACAAGATTCAACTCAGATAGGGATGGTTGCATCCTCTTATTTACAAGATACAACACAATCAGTGGTGGTTGCATTTTCACATTTACAAGATTCAACACAAACATTGGTGGCTGCATGATCTCATTAACAGGATTCAGCACAAAAAGTGGCGGGTGCGTACTCTCATTTGCAAGATGCAACACAAACCGTGGTGGATGCACGCTCTCATTTACAAGATTCAACACAAACAGTGGTATATGCATGCTTTTAATTCCAAGATTAAAAACAAAGTTGTGGGTGCATGCTCTCAGTTACAGCATTCAGCACAAACAGTGGTGGGTGAATTCTCTCATTTACAAGATTCAACAAATGCAGGGGTGGGTGCATGTTCTCATTTAGAAGTTTCAACACAAACAGTGGTGGGTGCATATTCTCATTTCAAGACTCTAAACAAACTGTGGTGTGTGCATGCTCACATTTACAAGATATTGCACAAACAGTGATGGGTTCGTGTTATCATTTATAATAATCAACACAAACAATGGTGGATGCATGCTTTCATTAACAAGATATAACACAAACAGTGGTGGGTGCAAGTTTTCATTTACAAGATTCTACATAAACAGTGGTGGGTATATGCTCTTATTTACATGATTAAACACAAACCGTTTGTGCATTCTCTCATTTACAATATTCAACAAAAACAGTGGTGACTTAATGCTGTCATTTACAAGATTCTATACAAACAGTGGTGGATGCATCCTCACATTTACAAAATTCAACACAGTCAGTGGGGGGTTCATGTCCTCATTTACTATATGCAACACAAACAGTGGTGGGTGCATGCTCTCAGTTACAATATGCAACACAAACAGTGGTGGGTGCATGCTCTCATTTACAGGATGCAACACAAACAGTGGTGGGTGCATGCTATCATTGCCTAGACTCATCACAAACAATGGTGGATGCATGCTCTCATTTACAAGATTCAACCCAAACAATGGTGGATGCATGTCCTCATTTACAATATTTAACACAAACAGTGATGGGTGCATACTCTCATTTTCATGATTCAACACAAACAATGGTGGATGCATACTCTCATTTACAAGATTGCAACTAAAACAGTGGTGGGTGCATTTTCTCATTTACAAGATTCAACACAAATATTGGTGGCTGCATGCTCTCATTTACAGCATTCAGCACAAAAAGTGGCGGGTGCGTGCTCTCATTTGCAAGATTCAACACAAACCATGGTGGATACACGCTCTCATTTACAATATTCAACACAAAAAGTGGTATGTGCATGCTCTCAATTCCAAGATTAAACACACATTTTGGGTGCATGCTCTCAGTTAAAGCATTCAGCACAAACAGTGTTGGTTGAATTCTCTCATTTACAAGATTCAACAAAACAGGGGTGAGTGCATGTTTTCATTTAGAAGTTTCAACACAAACAGTGGTGGGTGCATATTCTCATTTACAAGATTCTGCACAAACAGTGGTGGGTGCGTGGTCTTATTTACATGATTAAACACAAACCGTTTTCTGCATGCTCTCATTTACAATATTCATCAACAACAGTGGTGAGTGAATGCTCTTATTTTCAACAATCAACACAAACAATTGGTGCATGCTGTCATTTACAAGATTCTACACAGACAGTGGTGGGTGCATTCTCTCATTACATTATTCAACACACACAATAGTTGATGCATGCCATCATTTACAAAATTCAACACAGTCAGTGATGGGTGCATGTCCTCATTTACAATATGCAACACAAACAGTGGTGGGTGCATGCTCTCATTTACAAGATTCAACACAACAGTGGTGGGTGCATGCTCTCATTTACAAGATTTAGCACAAACAGTGGAGGGTTCATGCTCTCATTTACAAGATAAAACAAATAGTGGTGTGTGCATGCTCTAATTTACAAGATTCAACACAAACAGTGGTGGGTTTGCATTCTCTCGTTTACAAGATTCAACACAAACAGTGGTGGGTGCATGCTCTCGTTTACAATATTCAACACAAACAATGGTGGATGCTTTCTCTCATTTAAAAGATCAAAGAAATAGTGGTGGGTGCATGCTCTAATTTACAAGATTCAACAAAACAGTGTAGGGTACATGTTCTCATTTACAGGATTCAACACAAACAATGGTGGGTGCATGCTCACATTTACAAGATGCAACACAAAAAGTGGTCGGTGCATGCTCTCATTTGTAAGATTCAACACACAAAATGTTGGATGCAGCTCTCATTTACAAGATTCAACATAAACAGTGCTGGGTCATTGATCTCATTTATATGATAAAACACCAACTGATGGGTTCATGAACTCATTTACAATATTGAACACAAGCAATGGTTGGTGCGCCCTCTCATTTACAAGATTTAACACCAACAGTGGTGAGTCCGTGCTCTCAATTACATGATATATCACCAACTGATGGGTGAATGCTCTCATTTACAATATTCATGATATTGAACAAAACTTCTTATTTACAAGATTCAACACAACCAGTGGTGGGTGCGTGCTCTCATTTACAGGATTCAACACAAACAATGGTGGGTGCATTCTCACATTAACAAGATTCAACACAAAACGTGATCGGTGCGTGCTCTCATTTGTAAGATTCAACAAATAAAATGGTGGATGCACGCTATCATTTACAAGATACACAAAAAGTTGTATGTGAATGCTTTCATTCGCAAGATTCAGCGCAAACAGTGGTGGGTGCATGCTCTCATTCCCAAGATTAAATACAAACTTGTGGTTGCATGCTCTCAGTTAATATATTTAACACAAACAGTAGTGGGTGTATGCTGTCATTTACAAGATTCAACAGAAACTGTGACTGGTGCATCCATACATATACAAGATTCAACGCAAACAATGGAAGGTGCGTTCTCTCATTTGCAAGATTCAACACAAAAAATCGTGATGAATGCTCTCATTACGAGATTCAACATAAAGAGCGGTGGGTTTGGTCTCACATTTACAAGATTCAACTCAATCAGTGGTGGGTGCATGTACTCATTTACAATATGCAACGCAAAGAGTGGTGGATGCATGCTCTCATTTACAAGATTTAACACGAACAGTGGTGAGTTCATGCTCTCATTTACAAGATTAAACAAACAGTGGTATGTGCATGCTCTCATTTGCAAGATTCAGCGCAAACAGTGGTGGGTGTATGCTCTCATTCTCAAGATTAAATACAAACTTGTGGTTGCATGCTCCCAGTTAATAGATACAACACAAACAGTAGTGGGTGTATGCTCTCAATTACAAGATTCAACACAAACAGTGGTGGGTTCATCCTTACATATACAAGATTGAACACCAACAGTGGTGGTTGCGTGCTCTCATTTGCAAGATTCAACACAATCAGTGGTGGGTGCATGTACTCATTTACAATATGCAACGCAAACAGTGGTCGATGCATGCTCTCATTTACAAGATTCAACAAAAACAGTGGTGGGTGCACGCTTTCATTTACAAGATTGAACACCAACAGTGGTTGGTGCATGCTCTCATGTACAAGATTCAACACAAACAGTGGTGGGTGCACGCTCTCATTTACAAGATTGAACACCAACAGTGGTTGGTGCATGCTCTCATGTACAAGATTCAACACAAACAGTGGTGGGTGCATGCTCCTATATACAAGATTCACACAAACTGTGGTGGGTGCACGCTCTCATTTACACTATTCAACACTAACAGTGGTGGGTGCATAATCTCATTTCAAGATACAACACAAACAGTGGTGGATGCATTCTTTCATTAACAAGATTCATCAAAATCAGTGGTGGGTGCATGCCCTCATTTACACGATTCAACACAAACAGTCGTGATTCCATGCTCTCATTTATAGATTCATCACAAACAGTGAAGTTGCATGCTCTCATTTACAAGCGTCAACACAAACAGTGGGTTTCCATTCTTTCATTTACAAGTTTCAACACAAACTGTGGTTGGTGCATGCTCTAATTTACAAGATTCAACAAAACAGTGGTTGATTGCTTGCTCTCATTTACAAGATTCAACACAAACTCTTGTGGGTGCATGCTCTAATTTACAAGATTCAACAAAACAGTGGTTGATTGCTTGCTCTCATTTACAAGATTCAACACAAACTCTTGTGGGTGCATGCTCTCATTTACAAGATTCAACAAAACAGTGGTTGATGACATGCTCTCACTTACAAGATTCAACGCAAGCAAAGGTGGGCGTATGCTCTCCTTTGCAAGATTCAACAAATATAATGGTGGATGCATGCTCTCATTTACAAGATTCAACAGAAACAGCGGTGGGTGCATGTTTTCATTTACAAGATTCAGCACAAACAGTGGTGTGTGCATGCTCTCATTTACAATATTCTAACACAAACAATGGTGGATGCATGCTTTTATTTGTAAGATTCAACACAGTACTTGGGGGTGCATTTACTCATTTTCAAGATTGAACACAAACAGTTGTACTTGCATGCTCTCATTTACAAGATTCAACACAATCAGTGGCGGGTGCATGCTCTCATTTACAAGATTCAACATAAACTGGTGCGTGCATGATCTCATTTACAAGATTCAACACAAACAGTGGTGGGTGCATCCTCACATTTACAAGATTCAACACAAACAGTGGTGGGTGCATGCTCTCATTTACAAGATTCAACACAAACAGTGGTAGGTGCATACTCTTAGTTACAATATTCAAAACAAAGAGTGGTGGGTGGGATGCCTTTGTAACCAAGTAAACGTAACAAGTACTTTATATCTATTTATATTAAAATATGAAAATAATTTTAAATGTTTATTCTCTGAAAAATAACAAGAGGTCAATGACCTTGAAGCTCTACTGATTGATTTTGATTTCAGGAAGTAGTCGCTTCAGACTTGTTTTTCGAAATATTATTTTTAGCCGTGGCGGCCATCTTGAAAATCCGTCAAGTAGTTTCAGAGGAGTTGTCGCTACAAATTTTCATTATATAACTCTAGGTAAACAAAGATGGCCGCTGACAGCCATGTTTAACATCGAATCAAAACGATTTTTGACAAGGACCAACATCATGTCATGCTGATCATTTTAGAAAAAGTCCCATATCAATATCAGTTATAGTTTTCAAGAAGTAATCGCTACAAACTTGTATTTTGAAAATTTATTTTTAGCCATGGCGGCCATCTTGAATTTCTGGCCGACCTTTAATTTTGCTAGGATCAATAAGACATCAAGAGCAACATTCGTGTGAAATTTCATAAAAATCCGTGAAGTAGTTTTAGAGGGGTAATCGCTAGAAGTTTTCATTATATAACTCTATGTAAACAAAGTTGGCCACTGGCAGCCATGTTTACCGTCACACTGATAACCATCATTTCATGTTGATCATTTTAGAAAAAGTCCCATATCAATATCACTTATAGTTTTCAGAAGTAGTCGCTACAAACTTTAATTTTTAAAAAATCTATTTTTAGCCGTGGTGGCCATCTTGAATTTCTGGCCGATCTGAAATGTTGCTAGGATCAATTAGACATTAAGAGCAACATTCCTGTGAAGTTTCATGAAAATCCGCCAAGTAGTTTCAGAGGAGTAGTCGTTACAAGTTTTTACTATATAACTCTATGTAAACAAAGATGGCCGCTGGCAGCCATGTTTAACGTCGAATCAAAACGATTTTTAAATAGGACCAACATCATGTCATGATGATCATTTTAGAAAAAAGTCCCATATCAATATCACTTAGAGTTTTCAAGAAGTAGTCGCTACAAACTTGTTTTTTAAAAACCTATTTTTCGATTTGGCAGTCATCTTGGATTTCACATCAAACTGATTTTTTGCTGGGATCAACTAGACTCCATGGGCAACATTTCTGTAAAGTTTCATGAAAATCCATTCAGTAGTTTCAGAGGAGTAGTCGCTACAAAAAAAGTTTACGGACAGACAGACGGACAGACGGACGACGGACGCCGCACCACGGCATAAGCTCTGCTGATCTCTGATCAGTCGAGCTAAAAACGGGTAATATATATTCGCCTTTGTGTCCGTGTGTTCTTCTGTCTATCCGGATTCTTGCCCGTATTATACTGATGGGACTAGAATATAAAAAATGTATAATAGAAACATTTTACTGTTCATTACAAAACTCTATACCTAAAATAAGACTTCGCCAGTATTTTGAAACTATTATTTGTGCATAAGTAACTCCAAATTAAGTTGAATATCTTTACGTTCAACGAGACAGCTAATTTTCTTCCCGACAAATACTGAAAAGGTGATCCCTTGGAAGCAGCAAACACAAACAAGAGATAAAAGCATACTCGGTTTTATTGAGTCTGTTCATGAGAGGTAAGTATAAGATGCAACACCTCTCACGCCTCCTAGCACCGGTTAAGCGATATTCTACTTTAAAGCAACACGTAATGGGCTTGATGATCCCAAAGGACCAGTAAATAATAACACTACTGATTTGTAGTCGGGACGACTTTTTACGACCGCCACACAGCACTAAACAAACGCTGGAGGAATGTCAATAAATACTGAAATGGTGATCCATTGGAAGCAACAAACACAAACAAGAGACATAAGTAGCACACTTTGTTTTATTGAGTCTTTTCATGAGAGGTACTTATAAATATAGATATAAAAATCGAACAGGAAACTTTAAAGCAGCATTGAAGGACGACAGTCAACCACAAACACACAGAGAAACAAAGAACACATTTAAAAATGAATAAAAGGCCAAATAAGACATCACAAACCAGGCCCGTAGCCAGGTTTTTGAAAACGGGGGTGCGGACGCGGCGAATTGAGCCACGAAGTGGCGATGGGGGTAGGTGCGGGAGGGGGTGTCCCCCTCGTGCAGGTGGGGGGTTAGGGGGTCCTCCCCCTAGAAAATTTTGAAATTGAAACGGTAAATCATGCATTCTGGTGACTTTTATATCTATATTTAGGGACAGAAGCTATAGAACATTTTTTGTATGAAATTTCACTTTCATTGGCCTTACCTCAATACATGCAGGTTAGCGGGTCCCCCCCCTAGAAAATTTTGAAATTGAAACGGTAAATCATGCATTCTGGTGACTTTTATATCTATATTTAGGGACAGAAGCTATAGAACATTTTTTGTCCAAAAAAGTTGGGTGCGGACGCACCCAACGCACCCCCCCTGGCTACGGGTATGCAAACACAAAAGGGTTGACAATAGGGCTATCGCCTTGGAACGGTCAGTAGCAAAAAAGGCCGCTGGTAGGTTAACCCATAAGACTCAACACCTTTCACGCATCCTAGACACGATCTGCGAAAATGATGGAGGCACAATTCCAGCAGGTTCCATGATTAATTATACTGAATTTCCGACATCATGTAATAATGTATGCTTTTTAATATAAGACGCAACGTCCTACACTAATGTGGTAATGAATAAATAGATAACACGAGCCGTGTTGGTACGTCTGCTTTATTTGACCACGTGCATAGATGTACGATTAACATTTATCAGTGGGCGAAAGTTCCAGTATTGGAATACATGATGGGTAGAGTTATAGACTGGCTATAAACAATTGAACGGAATATTGTTTAACGGCTCATCAACACAGTATAGATTATTTAGAGCCTCCCCATAGAGAGAGGAACGATCAATAGGAATCCAGAAACAGTGCTCTACTCTTATTATCGAAAAGACTTTAACGTGCTCGGAGGATATGCCGATACAAGGAACCGCCCGGTTTACGTCCCCATCCTACGGACGAGGCTAACAAACTAACGGCTCTCCTTTGGGGTCTTATACGAAAGTTTGATACGAAAGTGTCGGTGACCGCTGATTACAAGCTACCATAGTTGATAGCCACCACATTTTAGTTAGATGGGCGGAGATAGGCGGAGTTTGAGAACGTGTAAGAAACACAATAACGTGAATATTACTAAATACGCCGATCACTGTTAAACCTAATAACCGAATAGATTAAGACCACTACCTGACTAGCGCCCATTTACTTTCGGAGCTAATACCTTACCAGTACCCTTGTACTTTGGTGGCTACTACCATAATAGCGTCAATGGACTTTGGTGGCTACCACCTTACTAGTGTCAATGAAATTTGGTGGCTTCCACATTACTAGTGCCCATGGACTTTGGTGGCTACCACCTTACAAAAGCCCATGGAATTTGATGGCTACCACCTAACTAGTACCCACTCACTTTGGTGGCTATCACCTTACTAGTGCCCATGGACTTTGGTGGCTACCACCTTACTGGTGCCAATGTACTTTGGTGGCTACCACCTTACTGGTGCCAATGTACTTTGCTGGCTACAACCTTACTAGTGCCCGTGAACTTTGGTGGCTACCACCTAACAAGTGCCCATGGACTTTGGTGTTTACCAACTTACTAATTCTCATGGACTTTGTTGGCTACACCCTAACTAGTGCCCCTGGACTTTGGTGGATACCACCTTACTGGTGCCCGTCTCCTTACTAGTGTCCATGTACTTTGGTGGCTTCCACAATACTAATGCCCGAGTATTTAGTGGCTACCACCTTACTAGAGCCCATGGATTTTGGTGGCTACCAACATGCCAATGCCCATCGACTTTGGTGGCTACCACCTTATTTGTGCCCGTGTACTTTGGTCGCTACATCCTAACTAGTGCCCGTGTACTTTGGTGGCTACCACCTTACTAGTGCGCGTGTACTTTAATGGATATCACCTTACTAGTGCCCGTGTTTTTTGGTTGCCACCAACTTAATAGTGCCCGTGTACTTTGGTGGCTACCATCTTACTAGTGTCCGTGTACATTGGTGGATACCAGCCTACTAGTGCCCGTGTACTTTGGTGGCTATCACCTTACTAGTGCCCATGGACTTTGGTGACTACCAACTCACTAATGCCCATGAACTTTGGTGGCTACCACCTTACTAGTGCCGTGTGCTTTGGTGGATACCACCTTTCTAGTGCCCGTGTACTTTGGTGGCTACCACCTTACTATTGCCCGTGTGCTTTGGTGGCTACCACCTTTCTAGTGCCCGTATACTTTGGTGGCTACCACCTTACTATTGCCCGTGTACTTTGGTGGCTACCACCTTACGAGTGCCCGTGTACTTTAGTGGCTACAACCTTACTAGTGCCCGTGTACTTCGGTGGCTACAACCTTACTAGTGCCCGTGTACTTTGTTGGCTACCACCTTAAAAGTGTCCATGGACTTTGGTGACTACCGACTTATTATTGCCCGTGTTCTTTGGTGGCTACCACATTAGTAGTGCCCGTGTACTTTGGTGGCTACCACCTTACTAGAGTCCATGGACTTTGGTGGCTACCAACTTACTAATGCTCATGGACTTTGGTGGCTTCCATTTTACTAGTGCCCATGGACTCTGGTGGTTACCACCTTACTAGTGCCAATGAATTCCGTGGCTACCACTTTACTAGTGCCCATGGACTTTGGTGGCTACCACCTTACTAGTGTCAATGGACTTTGGTGGCTACCACCTAACTAGCGCCAATGGACTTTGGTGGCTATCACCTTACTATTGCACATGGACGTTGGTGGCTCTAATCTTACTAGTGCCCATGTAGTTTGCTGGCTACCACCTCACTAGTGCCAATGGACTTTGGTGGCTTCCACCTTACTAGTGCGCATGGACTTTGGTGGCTACCACCTTATTAGTGCCAATGGACGTTGGTGGCTAACACCTTACTAGTGCCCGTGAACTTTGGTGGCTACCACCTAACAAGTGCCCATGGATTTTGGTGGCTATCAACTTACTAATGCCCATGGACTTTGGTGGCTACCACCTTACTATTGCCCCTGGACTTTGGTGGATACCACCTTACTGGTGCCCATCACCTTACTTGTGTCCATGTACTTTGGTGGCTTCCACCTTACTAGTGCCCGTGTATTTAGTGGCTACCAACTTACTAGAGCCCATTGATTTTGGTGGCTACCAACATGCCAAATGCCAATGGACTTTGGTGGCTACCACCTTATTTATGCCCGTGTACTTTGGTCGCTACAACCTAACTAGTGCCCGTGTACTTTGGTGGGTACCACCTTACTAGTGCGCGTGTACTTTGGTGGCAACCACCTTACTAGTGCCCGTGTACTTTGGTGGCTACCACCGTGCTAGTGGCCGTGTATTTTGGTGGCTACCGACGTACTAGTGCCCGTGTACTTTGGTAGCTACCACCTTAAAAGAGTCCATGGACTTTTGTGACTACCGACTTATTATTGCCCGTGCTCTTTGGTGGCTACCACCTTAGTAGTGCCCGTGTACTTTGGTGGCTACCACCTTACTAGAGTCCTTGGACTTTGGTGGCTACCAACTTACTAATGCCCATGGACTTTGGTGGCTACCACCTTACTAGCGCCAATGTTTTTTGGTGGCCACCAACTTACTAGCGCAAATGGACTTTGGTGGCTACCACCTTACTATTGCACATGGACGTTGGTGACTACAATCTTACTAGTGCCCATGTACTTTGCTGGCTACAACCTCACTAGTGCCAATGGACTTTGGTGGCTACCACCTTACTAGTGCGCATGGATTTTGGTGGCTACCACCTTATTAGTGCCAATGGACGTTGGTGGCTACCACCTTACTAGTGCCCATGGACTTTGGTGGTTACCACCTTACTTGTGCCAATGGATTCCACGGCTACCACCTTACTAATGCCCATGGACTTTGGTGGCTACCACCTTACAACTGCCCATGGACTTTGGTGACTACCACCTGACTAGTGACCATGGACTTTGGTGGCTACTACCTTACTAGTGCTCATGTACTTCCGTAGCTACTACGGAATAATGGAGCTAGATTGCTCACACGGCTTAATAGGGTATATATAGCAAAACAAGTGCAATAACTCTGGTGTTCCTAATCCAATCTGGATAGTTTTTTTAACTATTCAGAGCTTGTATTGATATAAAGGCACTGGAAAAGTGTGGTAAAGATGAAATACAAAATGAATGTGCTCGAGTGTTCACAATGATGAATACGGAAATCTTCCGTAATTGAAGGGGTCATAACTCTGGTGTTACTGATCCGATCTGGCTGGTTTCGAACTTGTCCGAGCTATCATTGATATAATAAATATGTGCTAGTTTGGAATGATCGAATAATAAGTGAAGGTGCTATAGTGTTCTCAAGGCATACTATGGCATTTTCAGCAAATCAATAGCCTTAACTCTGGTTAAACTAATCCGATGTGGCTGGTTTTCGAACTTGCCCGAGCTTTCATCGGTATACATTTTATACAATAATACAAAGTACCCTGGTAAAGTTTGGTAAAGGTCAACTAATAAATGAAGGTGCTAGAATGTTCACAAAGCAAACGTTAACGGACGACGACGACGACAGACGACGGAAACTCGCCATCCCATAAGCTCTGGGAAGTATCAGTCTATTAGTGCATTGTTAAGGCGTTCCGGTTGAATGATTTTGGGATGGCGAGTTGTACGTCTGCAGTTGTCGTCGCCCGTTACCGTTTGCTTTGTGAACATTCTAGCACCTTCATTTATTATTTGGTCTTTACCAAACTTTGTATTATTGAATACAATGTATACTAATGAAAGCTCGGGCAAATTCGAAAACCAGCCAGATCGGATTAGTTTTACCGGAGTTATGGCCTTTGTTTTGCTGAAAAAGGTCATATTCTGCCTTGAGAACACTCTAGCACCTTCATTTAGTATTCGATCTTTCCAAACTAGCACATTTTGTTAATTAAAGGGACACACGGCAATCTTGAAGTGTTTGAAGTGGGGTCTCAATTTATATATCCAGTATCATTTTTACTTTTACCCTGGTTACATTTAAATCAATGAAATTTTAAGTATTCATTATTTCGTCTTATTATACTATAAGATTTAATATTTTATTGGTGCATTAATATCAAAAATTAATAATATGCAAAAATAAGTTGCTTACTACTATTCTTATAATTAATATTAATGATTGAATCAATGCAAGTCATGCGGAAAAACTAGCGGGACGCCGTGAGTTTTTAAAAGATAAAGATCGCCGTATGTCCATTTCATATCTATGAAAGCTCGGACAAGTTCGAAACCAGCGAGATCGGATCAGTAACACCAGAGTTATGGCCCCTTGAATTACGGAAGAATGCCGTATTCATCATTGTGAACACTCGAGCACATTCATTTTGTATTTGATCTTTACCAAACGTTGCCTTTATATCAATAAAGGCTCTGAAAAGTTTAAAAACTAGACTAGTCAGATTGGAAAAGTAACAGAGTTATTGCACTTGTTTTGCTATATATCCCCTATTAAGCCCTGTGAACAATCTAGCTCCATTATTCCGTAGTAGCTACGGGAGTACATGAGCACTATTAAGGTAGTACCTACCAAAGTCCGTTGACACTAGTTAGGTGGTAGCCACCAAAGTCGACAGGCACCAGTAAGGTGGTAGCCACCAAAGTGCATGGCCACTAGTAAGGTTGTAGCCACCAATGTACATTGACATTAGTAAGGTGAAAGCCAACAAAACCAATTGGCACTAGTAAGGTGGTAGCCACCAAACTCAATGGGCATTAGTAAGGTGGTAGCTACAAAAATCCATTGCCACTAGTATGGTGGTAGCCACAAAGTCCATTTACACGAGTAAAGTCGTAGCCACTAAAGTCCACTAGCACTCGTAAGGTGGTAGCCACCAAAGTACATGGGCACTAGTAAGGTGGTAGCCACCAAAGTGCATGTGCACTATTAATGTATTAGCCACCGGAGTACATTGGCACTGGTAAGGTTGTAACCACCACAATACATGGACACTAGCAAGGCAGTAGCCACTATGAAGGTAGTAGCCAGCACAGTGCATGGGCAATAGGAAGATACTTTGACTAAACCAAGGAGACGGCGTCATTGTAATAAACGCGTCGGTGTTGATTGTGATATATATTTAATTATTAATAATGCATTTACAACTTCGTTATCATTTCCTTGTAAATAATTTGAATGTTTCTGTTGTGGAGCTTTCTTGAATAAATCAACTTTGACCTTTTTATTAATCATGATGGTGCATTTATAACGAACTCACCGTCATATAACCACGCCTACTCATTTGAAATTCGGTGGCTATAAAGAATGTAATTAGAAATCAGCTTTTTCCCGAAAGTGTCGCAGTGAAGTGACCTTTACCTATATGCATTCACCTTTCACCTATATCTGTTCAACCTACAGATTGGCTTTTTCTTACATGATACATGACCGCCTCCCTGTTTGTATTGCATTTTTATATTGGCGGACGCTTGATCGTTTGACTGATACGTGTTTTAACATTTTTTACCGAGAAAAATGCGCATTTTTTATATCTTGACAAACATTCGTCCTATATAAAACGAAGAAGGAAAATCAATGGTGCAATGACACATATATTATAAACGCAGGTTTACAGTACAACTGTGGATAACTCCAAATAAAGTTTGTTATTCACGAATAATATACTATATTGACACCGTGAACTTCAGTTGGACATAGTCAGTATAAGTACAGTTTTCTCTAATATATCTTTATATAAATAGCGGCTCTTCTTGGGGGTCTAATACGAAAGTGTCCAGTGAAGGGACCTTTACCTATATTCATTCACCTGTCACCTATTACTGTTCGCCCTATACCCTCTATAGTAGACCGACTTTCCGCGTATCCACGTAACACTCTTGTAACATTGTACTTGTAACCTACAGTACTTGAGGTGGAGGTCAACCGATAACCTGTACAACAACATGGCGCTCAATATTTGACTGCGGTAATTAGCCTTGAACAATATCATATGGTGAGATATATACTGATAAAAATAAGTTTAGCAAGTAAATAACATATAAATCCCGTTGACCAGATTCTAGGATATGCAGAGGATTTAACTTTCATAATTATTAGTTATGTTAAGGGCATAAGTCTCAAAAGAAATATGCTACAACAATAGTAACATGTGGTAATCTACATGTTTTACAGAAACTAGAATTTCGCTCTTATTTCAGTGTAAAGAGAGGTAATTTGAAAATACTAAACTCTTTTTCCCTATATCTTTATAATGGCAAGGAAATTCTCGATGATGCTAGTGGTTTTCATGAATTGAGACCCATAACGGTTATTTTGTAATATTGGATCTTGCTCCTTACCTTTTTTGTATTTTTAAATGTGAAATAGTACGTTTTAACTAAATGGGAGATAACTCTGATATACAATTGGAATACAAAGAGTAGGTGAAAATGAAGATCAACCTAAATCATGCCGATGATTTAAAATACTTCACAATATAAAATAACTATGGAAAGCCGTAGGGGACCCTGCGATTATAATTATGTTTTACTATATGGTTAACTGAATTATTGTTATCAACACCTTTCTAAGATTTCGGTACGTTCCAGTATAGGAATGATGTATGTATTCTGTACAGTAGTATGTTTATACTTAGTAATCAGTTTATCCTTCCAGTATAGGAATGATGTATGTATTCTGTACAGTAGTATGTTTATACTTAGTAATCAGTTAATTAGTACTTACTTAATTTATGTATTTATTTTAAAGTTATCATAGTTTAACATAAGGTATACTATAAACACATATTATTTAAGATCCTATGCAATTATATTTAATAAGGAGTTTGAAAATACTTTTATATACCTAGCTTTATTGCAAATTACTGCTTATTGTTTTGCTGGACAACCACATAATTTGCAGCTTTAGAGAAAAGCTTTTTAGGGTACGAAATGAACGAAAGTTTATACACCTACCAAGCCTTTCAGGTTTTCAAAAGTGCGCTGATAGAATTGCCCTATGTTGAAAGTCGAAAGTTCGTAAACCTGTCGTTATTTTCAGAAATTACAATCACAGAATCCCCATTGTTTGTCAGATAATCGCAAAAGATAAAAATGAAGGATAGTGAGTGTAAACGGGTCAGTCGCTTAACATGAACTGCGTTGATAATGAAGGGTCAATGTTTTAATAATTTAAAATACTCGTCCGATAAAAGAAAATACTGGTCTCATGCCAGTTGTTACCCAACTCCCAAAAATGGTGGTTGGAAATCACAGCACCCAAACGTAATGGCACCGTAGATCCGCACTGTACCACAAACAACTAGCAAAACTGTACATAGCAAGTTAACTAAACAATGTAAAGGACACTGCACAACACAATGAGTGGTTAAATACTATGGAGTGTTACCGACTTGGAACCGTCTGTATGTAGCAAGCTTCGATGTGAAAAAACTTCATGTACATAGGCGTTAATATTATGTACGCAGAGTACACAGTTGCATACTCATTGTCTGCAAATATAAGAAAATTAAAAGATCGAACCTAGATCAGGGGCGGAGCTAGAGCGTTTTACGCAAGAGACACATTACTCTAGTGGGGTCCGGGGGCATGACCCGCTCCCATTACCCTTGAAGAAATTATATTCGTAGAAACTCTGTCGTGCATTTTTGAAGTATTTTGGACGTCAAAAATGTCATGATATTGAGTGAATATTTATATGGAAAACTGAATAAGAAAACACGTTTCCTTATACTCCCTCCTCTCTCATTTTTATTTTAGTTTTAGTCAACTTTCACCTAGATCTCTTATCCGTTGACCTATATGAAAAACTGTGTTTTTGAGTAACCTTTATAAACTTCGTTCAAACCATTAACCTACTGTCAGATAAGTCAAGCAGGAATGATTCACACAGATTGCAAACATATACTGAACTGCTGTTATTGGGAACAGGCAATATTTATCTGGCTTGGGAGGGGGATGCGGGTCTCTGGGAAAGGTGGAAAACAAATGGAAGTATATTCTGTTACAAGATGTTGTCGCACTGTTATCTAATGAAAACGTAGTCAATGAAAACTAAAGTACGCTACAAATGCTGTGAAAAAGTAGCATGTGGAAAGACATATTTATGTTTATCATGAGTGCAAAGAGCAGTGACGCGTAAACAATAACATATATGGGATTGATTGGCCGGATTGATTGGCAGGTTTGATTAGGAGTGTTTGATGTTTGTGCTTAACGTCCTTTTCAGCACATTTTATGACGATCGATTTTTATGCTGAAGACAAACCACCAACTTATTCCTGGGTAGAAATAGTACGGTACGCCATCAGTAAGAATCGACATTTTGTGTGTGTGTGAGTGTGTGTGTGTGTGTGTGTGCGTGCGTGTATAATACATGTATGTAATATATGTATGTATGTATGCATCACACAAAACGTAAACAATAAACTATTATTGAAGCGTTTTATTTCGTAGACAAAACAGTTTTAGTACAACATACGAAGACAACTTGCAGTGACGACATCAATACAATTTATTAACCCTTCAATACGTCGGGTAAACTGGAGTACACTGAAACATGGTGGAAATACGGATTAGTAACGGCACGAGCAAATATAGAAACCGCAGAGAATATATTAAAAAGATTGCACGCAAAAACGACACGATTGCTAACGCTCTTTTACATTTTTGTAACAACATCAATAATGTTTACTCCGCATTCCATAAGTCAGGTTGACCAGAATATTCCGAAATATGACGGGCAATATCGAGAAGACCAAAGAGAATATATTTAATCTAATTCAATGCAAAACACATTTTTTTTCCGAAGCTGTTCTACATGCTTGTAAGGAACTAAGCAATATTTAATAAAAAGAATCTCACGTTATGCGTATGGTAAACCACAGGGTCGTATTTTAACACGTGCAGTTACAATAATCAGCAAGACTTTTATCCATAAAATAAAATAACAGTGTCATTGAGCTTCAGAAAATACCAATAAGTATACCTGAAAGGCTGTCATTCAATGTTTAAAAAAGTTCTCTTCCCATGTCACGAAGCGATAAACACAATGCTGGTCGACATTTTGCACCGGTCCCTAACCGCCGATAAATATTGCATGGTCCCTTGCGCAAACAATTCGGTATTTCTTTCCACTGTTGCAAGAGTTGGCCACGGATGAAACATATGTTTGATATTAATTTTCGGTGAATTTATAGTAATTAGGAAACACGAAAGACTGCGTACATAAACAATATTATTTTTGTTAAAAGAGTGGCGAAAGACTTACGTAAATACATACAAGAATATTGACATCTTACTTAAAATACGTACAGCCAGACAGTGAAGACGACGATGTCATCCTTGAAAGATAAAGTTATACTCATAACAGGTAAGAATTAAATCAGTATTATATTATGGATCGCCAAACACGACTTTGATGGTCATTTTCCACTATAATCTGGTCATTTTCATCATGATTTGGTCACTTTTCATTATGATGTGGTCGAGCTCCATTATGATGTGGTCGCGCTCCATTATGATGTGGTTACTTTACATTGTGATTTTGTCACTTTACATTATGATGTGGTCTGTTTTCATTATGATGTGGTTAGTTTATATTATGATGTAACTACATGGCTATAATAATACAATGTTGTAAGTGGTAGATACGACTTTCCTTGAATGCTACTTTCCCTGTCCGATCTTTTTTTATATTTCTTTACTATTTATAAAAAGTTGGATCTTAACCGGTAGATACGACCTTATTATTCATATGCATGCATATACATTTACAACTGCTACGGGTTTATATATCATTTACAACCTTCTTTTCCACTTCTATCGAATGAAATAAAATAATATGCACGTATATCGGGACAAAGTATGTATTTAAAGATGGTACGGGCATAATATGTAAAAACATAGAAGGTAGGGGGACATACAAATGGTACGTGGGGATATTGTGTATTAAAAGATATATAGAGTATGTAGATATAATATGTAAATATATAGAGGGTATGGTAACATAATATGAAGGATATAGAGAGTATGTAGGCATATTATGAAAGCATTTGGATATTACGGGGACATATTATAAGGATGTAAAGAGTATCAGGGGTTATAATATATAAGTATATAGAGAATACGGGGACATATTATGTAAGGATAGAATTAAGGCGTAACCACGTAATGAAGTTGTTCTTTGTTTCTGTGTGTGTTTATGGTCGACTGTCGTGCTTGAATTCTACTTTTACTGTTCGAGTATTATATCTACTTTGTATGAAACCAACATATTAAAACATAAAAGCAGGAGTTTCATTAGTTGTGCGCAGATATCTTTATTAACACGGTTTCATTTATTGGGATGACAATAGGGTAATAGTGATGTTTGGTGCACCCTAGAACCTGGTTTAAACCTCTAGCTGTATTTGTTGCCATTGACAGTTCCAATGCATTAGCCCTATTGTCAACCCTTTTGCGTTTGTGTTGTCTTATCTTGCCTTTTATTACTCTTTATATATATAGTTGTTCTTTGTTTCTGTGTGTGTTTATGATTGACTGTCGTCCTTGAATTCTACTTTTCCTGTTTGATTTTTGTATCTACTTTGTATGAAACCAACATATTAAAACATAAAAGATGCTGTTTCATTAGTTGTGCGGGGACTATCTTTATTTACACTGTTACGTTTATTGGGATGACAATAGAGAGGTTTGGTGCACCCTAGAACATGGTTTAAACAGCCATCGACCTTTTTTGCCACTGACTGTTCCAAGGCGTTAACCTTATTGCCAACCCCTTTGTGTTTGTATTGTCTTATCTTGCCTTTTATTCATCATATTATTCTTTGTTTCCTTGTGTGTTTGTGGTTGACTGCCGTCCTTGAATGCTGCTTTTCCTGTTCGTTTTTTATATCTACTTTTGGTGTTATCAACGCATTTTTGTATTTAGTGCAGATTACTTGTTATTTTGTTCTTCATAAAAGTAGAGTTTGAAGTATTATATACGGCTGGCTATACCCCAGATACCGTTCATTAGGCCAATGCTTTTCAAAGAGAAAACTTTACTCGGGCCTCAGTTTTTATACTTGTGCTAATCGGTTAGGTAGCATGTTAGCAGTAATTAAGCAAGCTTTCCATGCATTTTCAATGATCATTTAACATTAAGAAATAGGTCCTTAAAGCTACACAGTCTCTATATCAATCGATTTCCTTCTTGTAGGATTTGTTCACCAAAGCATGTCGAAATCTGGTATTTAAGCGAGCAAACATAGCGCAGAAAAGTATTTACTTTATAGACATCGACCAGTGCCCTACACAGGTAACAGTATTTTTACAGAAAAAAAGTTAGCCTCTTTCGGGGCTCGAACACGCGACCTTCTGATTTCAAGCCATGTTCTCTATCCACTGAACTATAACGCTACTTGAAAAAGTAGAATACTAACTACCATTTATCATGAGGCAAAATAACAACATATTTGAACGCAACTCAAGATGGATCAATAAATATATTGTCCATCTTGTCTCTCGTGTAAATTAACATTGCCTGATGTCATACTGTATGTTATCAAAATGACTAAAACTTCAGCTCAAAACAACCATTTCGCGACTCATCAGCTAGATGAGTACTTTGTGTGCGCGCTAATTATTACGTAATGTCTATTAAGTGTTAAAAATGCTACAACATACCAATAAATAGCCGTGTTCTAGTGGTACAGCGTACATCATGCAATACTTAAAAGTGCAAGGCTGTGATTCAAATCCCGTTCCGGGAAATTATATTTTATCACATATATTCTGAAGTCGTATATTTATCGATGTTACCTGTACGGAGGTTAAATAAAATGTGAATTCTGCCTTATTGGGGTGTTCGTCGATTTGAAACTACTTCACACGTGACTCATTTTTCATATTCATGAGTTATTACCAGTTAATATAGGGACTGTGCAGCTTTAAATACAAATGGGTGTTGATGGAGTGATTGGAAAATCACGATTGGCGTACATTAAGTAACGCACGGATCTCCGTAGAGTCACGGACCCCCGTTGTTTGTTTTGGGCGCTGCAGCCTCTACCTGATACCGAGCAGAAAATGTGTATAATACCGGGATACATAAATCTAAACCATATATTTTGCCAGATTATAACCTAAATACGACATTTAAAGGAACGGTTACACATTCCAGAACTTGTAATACAGAAAAGAAGGTATAGAAGTCAAACAGTAAATATGCATTCAAAACAACCACAACAACAAATACGAGGACAACTAGACATTATGCGCCACCGCAAACATAAATGGGTTAACAATAGTAGGTCAACCACAAAGATGATCCTGTATATATAAGTATAAAAAACAAAAGCCTCATAATAAGAACTCAATAACTTAGCAGATACGATTTTGAAAGGGAATTATACAAATAGAGGGTCATGTGTTACGAGTTAAATGTAACAAGAAATGAAGAAAAAACTGCAAAAATATAATTAACAAATTTATCTCCATAAAATATTCACTTACAGAATACACAAATCCAGTTTTGCATTAATTTCCATTTTTTTCAGTTTGTATGATGACGTCATTGAATTCCGTAGTTAGGGTATTGTAAACGGTATGGACATCGACATCCGATGCACAGCGAGCTGATCTCTAAAGACCGAACGATGATTGGTCCTTCATTTGCATATTAATTATACTAGTGTAATGTAATAGAATTATAACACTCCCACACTATAATTTTATGAACCGAAAGTGCCTTTTGATGGTATGTACTTTTATTTATACACCACTGTTTCGTCAATTTGGGCGTTGGAGACAGGATAATAGCCAGGTTGTGTACACATAAAATCGATTTAACCTAACCTGTAGGCCTTATTGCCTACTGACAGCTCAAAATCGGTAACCATGTTTTCATCTTTTTAGTATTTATTCACCATTCGTTATGTTATGTATTGTCCTTTTTTATTGACTTTTATAATATGCTCATTTCGGCTTGTGGTACAGTGAGGACATTGCGTTTCACTGACCCTCGTTGTTTGTTTTCGGCACTGCAGCCTCAACCTGATCCCGAGCAGAAAATGTGTATGCATAAATCTAAAACCATATATTTTGCCAGATTTTACCCTAAAGACTATTCTTGTGATACAAAGAATACAATTTACTGAATTTATTAAATACGACATTTAAAGAAAAGGTTACACATTTCCAGTAGTTGTAATAAAGAAAAGAAGGTTTAAAAGTCGAAAAGTAAATATGCATACAAAACAACAACTACAACAAATACGAGGACAAATATACGCACATTATGCGCCACCGCAAACATAAATGGGTTAACAATAGTGATACAAACACAAAGTTGATCATGCATATATAAATATAAAAAACAAAAGCCTCAAAACAAGAACTCAATAACTTGGCAGAGATGATCACTTTACTGAATACTAATCGTATGAACTGAACTAAACTGATGAGTTGCTCCCAGAGTCTGTGTATATAGTGTCAAAAGATTGTTCCAAAAGCTTCCCCACTAAAACTGTCCGATGAGAACAGTCCAAATTTAATTTGCATAAAACAGTTTATTCACCACTCTTTATGTTATGTACTGTCCTTTTTTATTGACTTTTATAATATGCTCATTTCTGTTTGTGGTACAGTGAGGACATTGCGTTTGAATGCTGTGGTTTCTAAAGGACCATTGCTATCATGTTTTATTACACTCTCACACATTT
The DNA here is from genome assembly GCA_037043455.1 of Cyrtodaria siliqua. Lineage (NCBI taxonomy): Eukaryota > Metazoa > Mollusca > Bivalvia > Adapedonta > Hiatellidae > Cyrtodaria > Cyrtodaria siliqua. The sequence continues at coordinate 57,539 of JAWPHD010006783.1, forward strand.
TGTGCGGTCAAAAATATCCTAAACAATAATTAAATGGGCCGTTAACAATCAATTCAACTCGTTTCTTTTACAATACTAAAAAAACAGATTGATATTCTATAATATAACAACCATTAACGAAATTTCAAAAAACTCAAAGCAAATAGTTGCTGGTACTTGAGAATATTATCTTTTATACGGAGCTATGTTTTACTCAAGGACTCCATCTAAACACACATGATAATAGTAGTATAGATAGTGAGGGTATAGGGCCAGTTTTCCTCCCGCGGGGCACTAGAACAACTAGTGAAATATGCCAGGGGAAGACTCAGGCGTAACTTTCATTTATATCACTAAGATCGAAATGTAAGTCACGTCTAAATCAACACCAACATATTTCAACAGTTTTCTCAAGCACCCCGCTCAGGGGAACTCGCCTATACCCTCACTATCTATATTACTAATCAATCCGGTTTTGTCATTTTAATAAAATAACATTTGCGACTCATTAAGCAAAGTCAGAAGGAACCGGGCAGTAGTCTTTATCATCGCTCTGCATATAATTTTTTACCATGGAGTATTTTACTTGTATGCTAACGTATCTTGTCCGTTATCTAGTATGTATCGTTTATCATCATAAGCTGATAAACTTTTTTTATTTATTGCATAGCTACTTATGTTATGCTTTTGTGATCTAATGACTTTCATCTCATGGTGAGCTTTTGTTGCCGTAAACAAAATCTTTTTGTAATCATCATGTGCTATCTGTTTTTTAACAACACATTTTTTAACACCCTTACATTTCTTTGTACTAACCTCATTGTCTAACATATACGAATATAGTTTACTTCGCAACCCAACACATTCAGCAATAGGTATTCCGCAAGTTTCATCTTTCATCTTGCCAATAACTTTTTTATTATCATTAAAATGAAATTTACTTTTTGGATCATAATCGCAATTATCAAAAAGTTCTTAATCCTTGTAAAAGTCCTCATACACATCTTTTGTTTTTATTTCATAACACAAGGACTCGGTATCAGTAAATAATAACTTAGCTTTCTGTCATATTTATTTTTAATGTAATTGTAGTGGAAATCATACATCAAATATTTTGACAAGTCTAAAATACACATACCAACATAGATAGGACGATTTAAAACTAATCGTTCCTTTATTCTGTTTATAGCAAATAAATTGTCATCAAAAATTTTACAAGAAATAAATGAAGGTCTTGCTGCATATTTTAAAAGAACCTCCTCGTCGTGAGTCAATTTAACATTAATTCTTTTTCTCAAATTTTCCATAGTTTTACCAAAAACTGAATTGTTCATCAGTTTGAAGAAATCCTTTTCAAAAGCATTTTTACCAGCTGTCCTCTTGGCAGTATTAAAATCTATGTATGTCTTTAACCACTCTGATTCGTCAAACTGTAGTATTCGATGTATTTTTGTCACCTTTAATCCAAGCTTTTTATACAATTCTAAGTTTCTAAAATGCACGACATACTTTTCTTTATTTTTCATCGTCGTAACAAGTTTGTTAACTTTACTAGATCTTAAATTAAACTTTTGTTTTAAATTTTTACAATAGTCTGACAACCACTCATCTTTAATATTTAAACTTTCTGGGGCGAGAGGATAATCATTATGCGTGTCATGCAGTTTCTCAGGATACGCGATATCACACTCAACAATGTAATTTGATTTTCCTTTTTCAATCTTGTTAACCCACTTGAAGTTGCCAGTAGGTAACGGTTGACACATAGCCCACCCATACAAGTTATTAGCATCAAGATATATTATGTACTTGCTTTCTTTTTTCTTGTCATAGTTTTTCATATATTTATTGTTAGCCTGTGAATATCTGTTTGCAATATAACTCGTACTGCCTCATAATCCTTTTTCTACGAGCAAATATTGATCAATATCAGTTATTAAATCAAGTTGGATACCAGTCATCTTGAGGCATGCATCCCAGGCTAAACCAGGACTACTGAAGTAATGACAAGGATCTAATTTGTAATACTCAATACACATTTTTCTAAAGTTTTTAAAAACATCTGCAAGCAGCAGTACATCAGTCTTAAGATAAAATCATGATATTCTCCCATATTTTTAATCTTAAATGTTTTCCATATTTTTTTAGCGTGTTCATAATCCGCATCTGCAATGTGCTCATCATTTAATTGAGAATAAAAGCTATCTTTGCCGGGTAACTTAGTGTCCTCGAAGCGTTCAAAACTGTTCATATAATCATAAGGATAAACGCCTTTTCTTTTTAGCAAGTCTAACTTTTTACCACCATATTCTTGAGATATGTATTGAAACGACGGAACGTTTTTTACTAGATTATCTTATGATTGGGACATGAACTGGAAACTGTCAATAAACACTAAACTTTTTCCTAACATGAAAGCCATATACTTTTCCATGTTATTTGGTATAACATTTATGTTTTGTTTAAACTTTCCGATGTGCTGCATTATGAAGTGAGAGTCATATCCTCTCAAGTTATGAAACACAACAGGTATTTTTCTAGTCAACCTGAAATTAATATTACATATGTCATGAGCGCTTCCTCTATACTTCCCAGTTATGTGGCAATGATCTCTAACTTTTCTGATGGAGTTTTTGTATGCCACTGTATAGCCCGCGTCACCTTTTTTAAGAGTTGTTGCAAAACCATTACCGCAAATATAGCATGATTTAGATTTTTGGAACCTAGCTTCTTCTTTCTGTGACATTACTAGATCTTTTTTAAAGTTTGCATTCATAGTTTTCTTGCACCACGTTTCTTCTTCTATCATTTTTTCCAAAAACTTGTAAACAGCATTTGGACCTCTGTATGTCACAACTGGTTTTGAATATTGATCATCATAACAAAAAACAACATTGTGCCCATAACTGCAATCAGTATGCTTTTGATATGCTTCTGTATGTGATTTTTCAGGATTGTTCGATGCCAAAGAAATACTTTCAGTTACTGCCTCAAAATCAGCATATATAACAAACGGAACCATTAGTTGCCTGTCGTAGTTTTTAAACTTAACTTTTTCATCTTTGTTTGGCATCTCTACTGTTTGCTTACCATTAAGTGAAAGACAAACAGGTTTATGTTTTTCCAGAACTCTTTCTAATTTAAAACACTGCAAAAATGTTTCACAAAACCATTTTTTATTCGAATGTAATGTTTGATTAAACATTAACCTGTTAAAATCTTTTATCCACACATAATGAATTTTTTCTTCTTCGGTGATTAAAAGCATATCACATGTTTTTTCTGCTTTATTCTTTGATATGTACAAAGGGTATACTTGATTATCTTTATACCCAAATATGTTAAAACAAAGGTTGTTTTGTTTTTCTATTTTTGGGATTTGTTTGATAGTAACAGGAAATGTAATTCCCTTATAATCAAGATCATCAATATGATTTTTGTGCTTTGTTATTCTTTGTGGTTTATCATTGGCAGGAAACTCATAAGCCAAATGACACCATCTAAAACATTCGTTATCTTTTTCATTTTTATATTTATTAAACCTTTTTTGTGATGTTGCAGTTCTTTTGGTAATGCTAAATACGAGCTACCTCGCAAAGGCTTATACTTTACCCGATTTATGTAGTGCGCATCAACTGTTGAAACTTTCCAACCACTTCCGTCAGAAATCCACCTACCAATGCTATCCCTTATTTGCACAGCTGCTTTAATGAGCGCATCAATAATTTGAGTTTTGTTTATGATTAATTCTGCTTTTGAAGGAAATCTGTTTTATAAGTGGTTGCTATTTCACCTTTTGCATCATGTGTTGGTTTGTCTAAAGTAAGTTTTAAAACAACATTCATTTTAAGACCGTTTGTTTGCTCCAATTCCTTTTCAAGGGCATTTACAACAAATGGTATTGTGTGAAAAAGTTGTAAAAGTGGATCATTTTTAAATAAAATAACAACTGGAAAAACTTTCATATATTGCTTTGGTGATGTTTCTTTTCCACGACTTTACTAGATTTTGCAATTTCCACGACTTTACTAGATTTTGTTTTCAAAACTTTGCTATATTCTTTTGGCAGTAATTTTACATCTTTTATAAGTTTTTTAGCTATTTCCCTAATTTCCTTTTTTTCAATTTCGCAATATTTTTCTGATGATTTTATAAGTTTTTTAGCCACTTTCAAATCTATTTTAACCATTATATAATATTACATGAGATTTTTTTATATATTTAATTTAATTTTTTTTTTTTACCACCATCTATCTTTTTTAAAACGGAATGATATCATCATTGGTATCAGCGTTATTATCTTCTAATACTTTAAGAATATCTATTCCCCCATCTAGAAGAATGTCCAAGTATTTCCAAAAGCATTATTTTTCAAGTGTCCTGTTATCTGCCATCTGACTTATTTTTACATGATATTTGCAGTATCTGTCAAAATCGACAGTTTCAAGATCACCTCCAGCTACCAGCAATCTAATTTTGTTTACGTGCTCGCAATAGTTTATAAACTCGTCTTTATCATAAACTTCTGCATCAATCATTTCTTTTAAACTTTCGACAAACGTTTCAAAGTCTTCATAACATCCGATATTAGTATTAATCACATGAGGTTTTTCTAGATTGCTGATTAGATTATCTCTGAACAACTCAACATTTTCAGACATTACTTCTAATTGTGTTTCATTAAAAATCTTAATTTCTTTTTCTGCTAGATCTGTGAGAAGCTTTACAGCATCATTACACTTAATCTCAGTTTTTATTGCCCAATCTTTTTTAAAAGCTGCAATATCATCTGACAATCGTTGCATGTGAACTGTCTCAAACTCTTTGATAAGTTCATTTGTTTTGGTTAAATGAGCCTGCTCGTAGGCAGCTACTTTCTCATAAACCTTTTGTTCCTCTTCAAAATGTTTTCTTTCTTCTTCTGCGTAACTGTAAATACTCATATATTAAAGATTACATTATTTTTATTTACCCGAACATAATAATTTTAATTCCTTTGTCTAACAAAATGCTGTAGTAAGCAATAAAAGAATCTTTGTATGCTTTTGGCTGGTAACTGGTTGCCTCTGAAATTTGTTTTTTACAAAAAGCACGCAGTTTGTTTATATCTCCTTTTTTATTTTCCATGACAGTTTTAGTTGTTTTACTATTGTTATGATTCTTTCAGTCAGATCTTGAAAGTTTGTAAAAACTAATAACTCTTTGTCAAGTTTACTCATATCTTCAAAATCAACCGTTTGGGCATATACCATTTGATCTTCCTTAAAGTTTTTGATTTTCTTTTCTACTTGTTCCATTATAATATTACATAATATATTATTTTTTAAGTCTGTATTTAAATATATAATGCTATATTATAATATAATGAATTGCAAATATTGTAAAAGAGTTTTAGATATTATTGATCCTCCTGGGGTGTGCCACAGATTGCATCTTATTTTACACAACTAATAAAAAAAAGCTTTGTAAATATTGCACTAGAGACAAGCTGTGTTACAAGTGTACTTACGCATGCGTGAATTGCAACGATACTTGTGAAGTTTTCGATAACGAACGTGTTTGCCTTAATTGTGGAACTCACAATGGTTATAATCTTATCACAAGTTGTACCTACAGCTAAAAGAAAACTATTTACCATAGAAAGTATCATTTAGACAAATACTTGGTTGCATTTGATTTGTCTTCTACAAACAGACAAAAATTTGAAGATTTGTTTTACAAAATTGTAAAGATTTTGGATGAGCTAGAATGTCGAAAAAGATCAATCAAATTTGAATACATTTTTCAGAAAATATTTAAAATATTAAAAACCGAAAAAGAAACAAAACCGATTAAAACAAAATCAACCAGAGACAAGTACGATAGGATATGGAAACAAGTCGAATAACGACTGAATGCCATGACCGTTTAACTTAAACAGATGCTCCTACGGAGCATCTCTACTAGCTTAATGTCCATTAAGCTTGAACCTTTTCATATGCATTTCCAGAGGTTCTATAAAGTTATCATTCTTTTGAATCTCTAATATTTTATTAAATACAATCCTAATTATCTCCTCATCATTTTCTAGTCCTGTGGTTGTTTGGACACATGATAGAAGTTGTTTAAAACTTCTATGATGTGTTTTTAACAAAGTCTTTTTTTCTGCTATTCTTGTTTTACTCACTAAAACAGCAACTATTGGAGGAACTGCGCCAACTATAGCTATAAAAACTGGAATTGCTGAACTAATGCTAGGACAGCACCACAACCAATTATTCCACTGGTAATCTGTAATGTTGTGTTTATAATACCGCACAATTTATAACTGCGTCTGTACGCAGCTACAAGTCGCGTCAAGTGATCAATTAATTCTTCTTTAGTTTTCATGTATAAAATAGTTGTTCGTGTTTTTTGGGTGATATTTTACCTATTTTTAATAATTCATCGATTATGCTAATACCTTTATTTATTAGCTGTAGACTATTTTTTTCTGATTCGATACTTCCGCATACCAACTCTAGATCATTAAGTAAATCATCAGGACTATTGTAATATTCAACACAATCTCCTAAAATCTTTTTGAACTTTGAAGAACCTTTATGAATTGGTAAATCAGACAATTCGGTTAGTTTCTTAAAAGCATTCTGAGACAGCTTTGATTAAGTTTTTCCATTGTTGTAACGCTTTGTTATCAAGTCTATAAAATCATCATCCACTTTCATATCTAGCACAACCGCTTCTCCTTGATTGGCAATAAGTTTGTGATGACCAATAAGCTTAGGTAAATCAATTTGCAACATTCCATAGCGACCATTTTTGTCAACTTTGTAGGAATTTCATTTTGTTGCATCCCTTTGCCAGTCTTTTGTGCAGTTTCGCTAGCTGCTCGAATTCGCTCAGGCAACCTTTTCATATAAAAAACCAGTGCATTTGCCTCATCTGCTTTTTTATTATGTTCTTTTGTAAGTAAATCTCTCTTTTTTCGGTGCCATCGGGGTCATTGAGTAATTTTGAATATTTAAGTTTAGTCGCATCGGATGTTGCCTTTTCCCAACCCTCTTTGAGTTTTTTTTCATCGAGGTTCTCTGCTCTTGTCCTTATACCTCTTGTCTCATGAACCAATTTATCATGTATCTCATCAGCCCTTTTAATATATTCATCATAATTAGCACTCCCGTCAGTAATACCTGATATTTTAGTTGGAATTGGTAAGCCATACTTATCAAGTACGTCTTTATCCATGCCAGCATCCAAGTCAATATCATACACCGGTTTGGGTTCATTAGGCCTCGCAGCAGGTTCTTTTTCCCATTCTTCTTCTTCTATTTCTCTTATTATTTCTTCGTTCCCGGGATCAATTGATATACGTTTTCGTTTGATTTTTTCATATAATTCTTCCGTGGGTTTTGACCTAGGCTCTCTCTCTCTCCGGAGTGTTTCTTAATTTTGATCCAGACTTTATTGCCTGCTCTAGTTCCTCTCTGTAATCAGCCATCGATGCTTGGTGTTTAGGATCTGCAGTCTGCTTGGCAGCTGGTTTTTTAACGTGTGGCGTTGGTGGCGGCGGTGGTAGTAGCGGTGGCGGTGGTGGTGCTATAGCTCCACGATCAGGCGGGGCAAGTAATTGCGGACGTATTGCCTCAGGAAGAAGAGCCAACAGTTGACGTATTTCCGGAAGGGTAATCAAATGTTCAGCTAGCCGTCTTGTTTGCTCTGTTATTTCGCTAGTTACAGGTTTCAATACTTCTGCGTACAAATCACGACTAGCTCCTTTTTCGAGTCTTTTCTGGATAACTTTATTCTCATATTCTTTGACAAGCTCACTCGCTTTTCGCTTTTTATCTGCTAATTCTTTCCATTTTAACAAAGACATGTATAATATAAGTTTAGATTAAATTAGGATATGTTAAAATAAGTTAAAATAAGTTATGATAAGTTAAGACAAGTATTATCTAAGTATTATTATAATGGAAATTCCAAACTATAACATGAAGACAGAAAACGGTAACTTTAAACAGATATGGAACTTCATGCCAGACTGTTGTTTTAGAATGTTAATTTGCGGTAATTCAGGTTCTGGCAAAACAAACACATTAGTTCACATGTTGCTGAAACCTTTGGTTTACTATGACAAGATTTACTTGTTTGCTAAAAACTTGGAGCAGTTTTGTCACAAAAACTTGAAAAGATAGTTAAAAAAAATAAAATCCCAGTTGAAGACATATTAGAATGTTCAAATGATGAAGTTATCCCTGTGAATGATTTGGATTCTGATAATCAAAAGATAGCTATTTTTGATGATTATGTTTGTGTTCGCAACCAAAATGATATTATTAATTATTTTATCCAGGGAAGACACAACAATTGTTATGTAATTTATTTAACTCAATCTTATTACAAAACCCCTAAAGACATTCGGTTAAACTGTTCTAATTACATCTTCTTCGCGATCCGGTTAATCGTGAGCTTGGTATGCTTTCCAACGAACAAGATGTCAGCAAAGAGCACTAAAGAAAAGCAACCGACAAGCAGTACGACTTTCTGTATCTGGACAAGCCTAGGAAGTTAGCGAAGCGTAACTTCAACGGCGAAATTTAATCTAATCATATTATATAATGGGACTTTTTAATGATCTTGGCGAGGAAGTTACTACTGGCAGCGTCAATATTACAAATTTTGGTATTATGCTGTCTGAGTATGTAAAACAAAAACATTTGGTTAATTATCTTAACAAAGGCAGAAACCAGGAAAATGTTTTGAGAAGTGAGCTCAACATGGATAATAATAAAATTACCAATGTTAGTAATCCAGAAAAAGCAGGTGAAGAAGCAACAAAGCAATTTAATGTAAGAAGAGTAGCACACGTGATTATAATATTGATAAAATTCCAGACATGATAAAAACTCTGACAACAGGTGTTGATGATAAACTTAGTCAAATACAAACAAAGTTACAAGCAAACCGCGAGAATATGATTGAAATTCAAAACGGATTGAAAGATGAAATAAAACTTTTGAGTGATGCTTTGAAAGAGTTAGAAAAGAAAGAAGACGGATTAGAAGATAGCGAAAACTACAAGAAATTAAGTGAACAAATAAGAACTGGTGTTCAAAATATTAATACACGGATTGGAGAAATCAATATACAAATGGTGGACAATAATGAACTAGAAACTGCTATTGCCGATGCTTCAAAACTAATGAGAACTGCTTTTATTGCCGAAGTAACTCAAATTAAAATATTAAATGAGCAGATAAACACCAACGTTGCTGATATCAGCAAAGAGTTTGAAGACATCAAAAAGAAAATGGTTGATGGTAATTCGCTGGAGACAGCTCTGAACAAACTGATTAACTTGAGACTGCTATTGATGATGCTTCAAAGCAAATGAAAGCTGCCCAGGATGAAAAAAGCAAAGTTTTTGATGGTGAAATCGCTTTTCTTAAAGAGCATCATCAAAAGTCTGATAGCCGGCACACAGCAGTTCTTGGTATAATTGATGGGTTGAAAGTAAAAGTTGACTATTTAAGTCGGATTCTGTTGTTTGAATATACAATAGATGGAATAAGTATTATTCAAGATACCTTTGCGGCCGACCCCTATGACGATGACAGTGGCATGATATCGATGTTTGTATCGTATCCAACTCAAACACCACTTGAAAGATCCGGGCGTTCAGCCTCTTTATTTCATGCGTTTACTTTTACAGCCAATCCACTTATAAAAGGCGAAGAATATTATAAAAAATCTCCTTTGGAGTCGCAAATTATTAAAGAAGGCCGTTATGTATTTGAAATAGATTTTACTTATACAGGAGCAGATGTAGAACAATTCTTTATTTATTCACAGACTTCAAAGTCTCTTATCCCGGTAATAACAAATGGCAAACGAATAGTAAAAGAAACATTTGAATTATATATCAAACCGTCATTTGGTATTATTTTCAGATCAGATATAGAAGACAACACTACACAAGTTTTCAATTTTGAAAAATCAAGTTATAAACTGTATTACATACCGGAATGATTAGTATGAATAAAAATTATCCATTTTATATTATATGGAACAAAAAATTGTATTATCATCGGAGAAAGCGTCAATAATTAATAGCTCAAACACACCAAGTAATTTTACAACTGTGTTTGACAGACCATTAATATTAGGCAGAAACAAACAGTATGGCATCGGACTCGATAAGATTAATTCTATGACTTACTCATGGTATAATATTCGTGAGGATTTTAATAACAAAGTGAATAGGTACCACAATGGTACAGATTCGAAAACTATTAGTTTTGCAAATGGAAATTACAGTTATGCTGATATTGATAATTACATAAAAGAAGCATTAACTGTAAACAATGATTTAACTGATGACTCACCTGTCCCGATAAGAATTGAGTTTGATTTATCAAGTTTCAAATGTTTGGTTACCATTCATAATAATTTCGTGCTTGATTTGAGAGAATCAAACTTTCACACCTTGATTGGGTTTGACAAAGATGCAGTTATCAGAGAAACTAAATTTGGAACTGTGACACCAAACATAACAAATTCTATCGATACGTTGTATATCCACTGTGATTTGATAAGTAATTCTATTGTTGATGGATCATACGGGGATGTTATTTATGAAATAAGTACAGCTGATCTTACGAGATCATATCCTTTCAAAGATGAACCGATGAGAGTCGGATTCTGTGAAGTAAACAAAACGATCATTAACAGTATTAATATTTACATTACCGATCTTTCTGGTAAAATTATTAATCTTAATGGTGTCCACACATCATTTCGATTTGTTTTGAAGGAATTAATGTAACATAAGTTATATAGCATGTTCAAAAAAAGTTTATGACACTAGTACGGAGACATATACTCAAGTTGATCGATTAACTGGAGCTGGCATATTTGACATTTTTTCAAAAGTCGGATCAAAAATATTCAGCGAGTCTGTAAAAACAGCAGCAAAAAAGCATTAGAAACTGCTGGTAAACAAATCTAAAAAACTTGGAGATGAGGTAGGAAAAATGGCTGCTGATAAGTTAGTTTCAGTTATAAAACCTAAACCAAAAGGTGAGATAATTTTAAAAGAACTTACAAAAGATGCAGCTACAGTTGCGGCTGATGACATAATTGAAGAAGATGTAAATGCAAAAAGTAACAGATTACTATCCGGAAGGGGAATTCATGTGAGAATTAATCGATTAATTAATAAAAAATAATCTTATTACTAGTATACATAGATGTTTCGAAGTAATCAATATAATACTAGATACGAGCATGTACCTATTCAGTTAGATACCCCCGTGACACAACCAGGAAATAATACCAGACAAATGAAAAGTGGTTACCAGTTTACAATAAATGATAGAAGTTCTTACTTTGATTGGTATAACGCATATTTTGAAATCAGTTTTCAAGTAAACAAAGTTGCTGATGGAACCAATTTCGCAGACGCTGATAGAATTGCTTTAATTAACGATGCAGCTTCACTGATTGATCAAATGCAAGTAAAGCAAAATGGAAAAATAGTTTACGATGGAAATACTCTTCACAGATTTGTTAATATCAAAAGCTTGCTTGAAATTTCGGATGATTATGCAAAGACAACCGGAACAAACGAATACTTTTATTTAGATAATACGACTGCGGCAGAATCCCTAGATGATCAAGCCGGTTATAATTCAGGATTTGCGATTCGTCATGCTTTGATCATAACTAATCAAATAGTTGACTCTATAATTCTATTAAACAAATATTCCTTCTTTGGAGGTTTGGAAACAAACATGCTTCCTCCTGGCCAAATTCAAATTAGCTTGCAACTGACAAATGATAATGTGTTAATTTTCAAATCAAGTGGTGATGATGGTCGAGTAGTTATTAATAGATTAGTTTTGTGGATACCCAGAATGATATTTAACTCAAATGGTTTAAGTTACGTAATGACAAATCATATGACATCAACAAGATGGACTTATCTTCGTGAAATGATACAAGAAAGCGGAAGTTCTCAACTAACTGAATCTGTATTTAGAATAACAGCTGGAGTCAAAAGTCCCAAACATGTGTTTGTGTATTTGCAAAGGTCAGACAAGAGTTCACACCAAGAGCGAAATCCTCACCTTTTGGATACTTTTAAACTAAATGTTGGTGATGCTGCTTCTTATTTGCAAACAGCCAGATTGGAAGTTGGAAATGGAGTTTATTATCCAGAAACTGAATAGAGTTATGATAATATTATAAGAATATTCAGAGATGTTATTAATTATTCTTACAAGCAAAATGATAAAAACACTGGAACTTTACTCAATACGGGTAATTTTAAAAATCTCTTCAGAATGATATATTTCGATTTAAGTTACAAGGGAAATGAGGTTAGTGTTGATCCAAAACAACTAAATTTGAGATATAAATTAAATACTGCTTCAGGAGCTCCTTATAAAGTTTATGCTCTCGTTCTTTATGAGGAAGATGTTGTTATTGATACTGTTGGAAATGAACTAGTTATTGTTTAATCTAACTTATAATATATATGACTTACGTAAATTATTCAGTAAATTTATCAGATGGGCAAAAACAGAGTTTATCGAGGGCTTATGAAGATAAGAGTGAATTAACGCTCAGGATAAAAAAATAACCAACTTACTGGGAATTTCACCTTGTCGCTGACAGCTACTCAGATTAGCAATATCAACAAAGCTAAATCTAGTGGACGGGGATTAGACATAAATATATCAAAGTCACAAATGAGATATCAGTCTAAAAATGGAGGCTTTTTAGGCGCATTAGCTGGTTTGTTAACTAAAACAATATTACCAACAGTTGCTAAATTTGCTCCAAAGATATTAGGACCTTTAGCAACAGGGGCACTTAGTGGTCTGGCAAGTACTGGAATTGGTAAAATATTTGGAAATGGAATGGTAACTGTTCCTGCTGATAAAAAACAAACACTTCTAAATTCAAATAAATTAACAGCTGCACAAAAAAGCAAAATAGCAAAGTCAAAAGGTTCCTGCACCATTAAACTAACACAAAAACAACTGCAAGACGTACTGGCATGTGCTTCTAGTAATAAAACGGTAACTGTTCCCAGTGATAAAAAACAGCAAGAGGTAACAGCAACTGTTCCTAGTGACATAAAAACAAAACTTCTAAAATCAAATAAATTAACACTTGCAAAAAGAAAGAAGATAGCAAAGTCAAAAGGCCACTGCCCTGTTAAACTAACTAAAAAACAACAGCAGGACGGAGGATTTGCAAGTAGATAGAAGAGGACAAGGTTTGCAAGTAGACTCACAAATTAGACCATATAGAAGTATCCCATTCATAAAAAAAAAAAATTAATTAAAAATAAACCTATCTCTAACTTAGATATAATAAAATGGGTTAAGCAGCTAGGCATACACAAATTTAGTGGGGTGTACAGCAAAAACAAAATACCAGCAAAACAAAATAAACAAGAATGTAGTATTATTAATCTTGATGATTATATTGGACCTGGCACACACTGGACTTGTTACTATGATAATTATTACTTCGATCCGTTTGGCTTGAGCCCACCAAAAGAAGTTTTAGCGGCGTACATACCTGATATAAAATACAACACCATCCAATATCAAGATAAAACAAGTGTTCTGTGTGGATATTTCTGCCTATTCTTCATTAAAAAGTTACAAGAAGGAAATAGTACGTATGATATTCTTTACAAATTATTAAAGCCTTACAAACCAGTGAAAAATGAAAACATCATAACATCATATTTTGTAAACAAAGTTTAATCTAATCATATTATATATGAGTTACTGTATAAAAGAAAAAAAAGGTTACTGAAAATATTGATCCTAAGTATGTTTTAGCGAAAAATGGTAGAAAAATGTTAAGGGCAACATGTGCATCCTGTGGTATTACTAAAACAAAGTTTGTTAAAAACACAGAAGGTGGACATATTGATATTCATAAAGCTTTGCTCCCTTTGCTACCCAAAAAAGGGCTAACACTTCCTGGTTATAAATATTGCGGTTCTGGTAATCCACTTAATAGCGGAGAACCGGTAAATGTATTAGATGCTGTTTGTAAAGATCATGATTATTGCTATGACGAAAATCCTAGTAATAAATCAACGTGTGATAAAAACATGCTTGCTGGTTAAAATCTAGTAAGTCTAAAACTATCGGAGAAAAGATTGCTAAGAATTTGATAGTAAAACCAGTCATTAGTACAAAATATAAACGTGGTCTTGGATATTCAAAAAACAAGAAAAGGCGTTGAAATGGACTGACAAGTTAGCAGATGAACTTCATAAGCCCATACGAAGAAAGTTCACTCAACGCCGTGTGATTGTTAATGAAACTTATAATATATGGTCTGCTGATTTGGTTGATATGCAATCGTTTTCAAAGTATAATAAAGGTACTAAATATTTGCTTACTGTTATTGATGTGTTTAGCAAATATGCTTGGGTTGTACCCGTTCCAAATAAAACTGGTACGGAAATTACAAAAGCGTTCCAACAGATAATCAGTACAGGAAGACAGTGTAAATTGTTGTGGGTTTTTAAGGTGTGGAGTTTTATAACAAGACGTTTAAGCAATTCCTTGATGATAATAATATCAAAATGTATCACACTTTTAATTTCGGAAAAGCTGTAGTAATTGAACGATTTAACAGAACATTGAAACAGAGGAAATATTTCACAGCAAACAATACAAACACATATGTAGACGTGCTACAGATGATGGTTGATCAATACAATAATACAAAACATCGGAGTATTAAAATGACACCGACTGAAGCTAGTGATGAAAAAAATAAAGGAACGGTGTATTTCAACTTGTATGGAAAGATGAAAAGTAATCAAATTAAGCCAAAGTTTAAAATAGGGGATAATGTTAGAATCAGCAAATATAAAAAAAACGTTTGAAAAAGGTTATACCCCAAATTGGACTGAAGAAATATGTGTTGTTGATGAAATCCAAAACACAAATCCTGTGACATACAAAATAAAAGATTTAAACAATGAAAACATTGATGGCAGTTTTTATGAATTAGAAATGATAAAAGCAAAGCAAGAAATATTCAGGATTGAAAAAGTAATACGACGTGATTACAAAAAGAAACAAGCATTGATTAAATGGAAGGGTTACAATGAGGATTTCAATAGTTGGGTTCCATTTAAGGATATTGAAAATATTAAATAATATCTTGAAATATGCATAGCGATGATGAAGACTACTGCCCGGTTCCGTCTGATTTTGCTTAATGAGTTGCAAATGTTATGTTATTAAAATGACAAAACCGGATTGATTAGTAGTATAGATAGTGAGGGTATCAGGCGAGTTTCCCTGAGCGGGGTGCTTGAGAAAACTGTTGAAATATGTTGGTGTTGATTTGGACGTAACTTGCATTTAGATCTTAGTGATATAAATGAAAGTTACGCCTGAGTCTTCCCCTGGCATATTTCACTAGTTGTTCTCGTGCCCCGTGGGAGGAAAACTGGCCCTATACCCTCACTATCTATACAACGGATAATCCTGGTTGTGTATGAATATCTCCGACTTTTTAAAGAGAAATACCTTTTATAATCAGATGGGGGCAAATAATCAAAAAATGCAAAATTGATTTCGCACAATCAGTTGTAGAAAAAAAAAAGAAAACCTACAAGACCAACATAGTATCAAACGTTAAAGGATAAACGAAGTAGTAGTAGAATACATGATACATAATAACTTTAACCATTCCATAAATGTACATCATATAAACAAATATAAACAAAAAATTACAAATAAAATTCACAATTACAAGCCTGGTACAATTTCACCATTTACAACATCAAATTATAAAAAACAACATTATTTTTTATTTTAGGTTCTGGTGATGAAGCTGGAATTGGCGCAGCCACTGCCCAATATCTCGTCCAATTTCAACCGAAGCTGGTACTTACTGGGCGAGATACAAGAAGGCTTGAAAGGGCTGGCCAACTTTGTACAGACGCTGGATTGTCACAGGAACGAGTAAGGCTCATCATATATGTATTAAAACAAAACACCTAGATAAAGATGTGACTCTTAAGAGTTTGTCAAGTTCTTCATAAACACATAAGCAAGGATCATTCGGCAGGAGCGAACACAAACAACAGAAAAAAATAGCCGGCCTTTTTTATTGAGTCTGCTCATGAGAGGTAATATATAAGCAACATCTCACACTTGTTGCATCTGCGTTAGCGGTTCCATGTAAAACCATACAGACACAGCGACCTGCAATTCGTTTTGAAAATCTAATTTGAACAACAAAGAAAAGATTGAAGAGCATGTTTATACTGTAAGCATTTTAATAAATGAATATTCATGAGTCAAACGGAGTACACACGTATAGAGATTTGAGAATTTAAAAACATAAACACGAACTGTTTCATTGCAGCTCCTACTGGTCACTGCCGACGTGGATAACGATGCTGATTTGGAGCGACTCGTACTGTCCACCATACAAACATTCAAGCAACTGGATGTTCTGGTAACACCATTTTGATATATACAGCTTCTTTTCAAATGCGCTATGTTTACACATACGTTATTAAATCAGATTAAACACTTATAAATACAATAGTTGGTATCTTGAATTTCACAGCGTTATTTTCGTTTTAAATCTAGGTAAATACTATCATTTTTGCATGGTTACTCATATATTCTGGTCGTACTCTAGATTGGTTTTGTCTTTGGCTGCAACTGCTGTGGTTGTACGGTACAATCCTGGATACATCCTGCGGTGTTTCTAATTGAATATTTTATATACTTTTACAATAACACAGCGTGTATCGTTTATCGTTAGAATTTCCTTTTGCTAGGGTGTACTTTTACTTACACTGTCTTCTCTCTGTGCGATGTAGACAGGATAATAGTGAGGTTGTGTACAGGTAAAGTCAATTTAAGCTGATCAGAAGGCCATATTGCATACTGACCGTTCCAAGTCGGTTACACTGTGTTCACCACTCGTTGTGTTGTGTATGGTCCTTCTCATTATACAAGTTATTTGCTCTTTGTGATGCAGTGCAGACATCTGCTTTCTGTTGGACCATTGTTCTCATTTTTGGTCAGCATATATTTTGCTCTGATGTTGTGTTTACTCTAAACAGGTATAAAAACTAGGTAAATACTATCATTTTTGCATGGTTACTCATATATTCTGGTCGTACTCTAGATTGGTTTTGTCTTTGGCTGCAACTGCTGTGGTTGTACGGTACAATCCTGGATACATCCTGCGGTGTTTCTAATTGAATATTTTATATACTTTTACAATAACACAGCGTGTATCGTTTATCGTTAGAATTTCCTTTTGCTAGGGTGTACTTTTACTTACACTGTCTTCTCTCTGTGCGATGTAGACAGGATAATAGTGAGGTTGTGTACAGGTAAAGTCAATTTAAGCTGATCAGAAGGCCATATTGCATACTGACCGTTCCAAGTCGGTTACACTGTGTTCACCACTCGTTGTGTTGTGTATGGTCCTTCTCATTATACAAGTTATTTGCTCTTTGTGATGCAGTGCAGACATCTGCTTTCTGTTGGACCATTGTTCTCATTTTTGGTCAGCATATATTTTGCTCTGATGTTGTGTTTACTCTAAACAGGTAAACAATGCAGGTATTCTGATGTTTAAAACAAGCTTAGATTCGTCATTGGAAGAATTTGATCACGTGATGAGAACTAACATCCGGGCTCCGTTCTACCTATGCAAGTTGTGTATGCCGCATTTGATAAAATCTAAAGGTGAGTTGAAAGTATAGGATGAACATTTATTATATTGCATATTTTCTTATTGAGTTCTTCCTTTAACTTAAAAGTTCCGATGCCGTATTAAAGTGACATAAATATGGGGTGCAGTATTACTATTTATTCAGTATTTTCGATATCAATAATTAATTTCTTGATATCTACAAAAACTTCATAATATCAACAATTATTTCTTGATATCAAAAAATCTATTTCAGGTATGAAAAATATCGATTTCTTGATATCAAAATGCGTGTAATTGATGACATGAAGAAGTTGCTTTTTTATTCCGAAAATACTTTCATTGATATCTAGAAATAAAGAGATTTTTTAAATCAAGAATTAGATTTCTTGTCACCAAGAAATGAAGATAATAACAATAGCTGCAATTCTGTCTGCATTGCTCCAGATAGACCGCGATACACGTAAATTACGTGTTTACATTTCAAAGTACTCATTTTATTTTAATTCACCCCGTACCATGTACTGGCGTAATTTTCCCGATACGCTATTCTTTTGAAAACGGTGCGTATTTTGGTAGTTTCTTTTTTGCCTGCGCAATATACGAGACAATTCCTTTACTTTTCGTTTTCGTTTCGTTCCTGTAATCGTAATATTTAGCGGTACCAAGCCAGTGAGTGTTCAGCTGTTACGCAAAACAATGCACAAATGCCGAATGAGAGATCCACTAATTGTGTGTGCCATTTTAATGGACATTTTATCCACAACCGCGGAAAATGTCTGAAAACCAGAAATACACTTGTTTGTTTATGGCTACCTGATCTCTAAAACCGGGCATATATGTGCAAGAAATGATTATTAACATCAGGATGGTACAATGTAAATATATACATATTTACATCTCTGATATCACATTATTCGGGCATGCACTTTTTAGACATGCTAAACTATATCAGTAAGGACCAGATTCAAAGTTACACATAAGAAGATAAAAACGTAAAACACTTTGCAAGACATTAATTTTATTGCAAGCTGACAAGGTTTTATTATCATTGCCATTCATGTTTGTCTTTTTGCGTGTTTTGGGGTTTAATGTGTTTTGTGAAAGCTGCATTTCCTGTTCGACTTTTATACTTATTTCTAAAGAATAACTGTTCTGTGTAAAAGTGCGTTTTGTATCTATGTGACAAGGTCCATTGTAAGAGGTCAATTTCAGTAAAAATTAGTCAAGATTAATTTCAGATGTTTAATCAAATCGAGGTTTCTTGTTGATGGTACCGAGTTAAGTACGTACGATCCTGTATCGGTCATAAGCCTCAAACAGTGGTATGGCTTTATAAAATCGCATTAAAGGCCATAACAAGCTTTTAAGCCTAGGAACCAGAAAAACTTTACCTGATGTATTTGTAGCCATATTAACATTAATATATTGAATGGAACTGCGTCCTTGTGTTATTTAAAAATAAATATGCAAAAGACGTCGCTTTTCGTTTAAAAAAAGGATTTTTGAAGTACGATGGTACTGAACCGAGAAGCCTGGTACTCCTTTTTATTTTGATAAGTATTGTACACAAATACTTTATATTTATCTTGAGCACTGTGTCTCTCTGTTGTCCGTATTGGCAACAATACAAAAAGGCATGGTGAATGAGAGAAATGTCAAATGATAAAACAAATGAAACTAGCTATTTATAATTACGTGTTAAGGTGATCACGACTATGACAGTGTTTTTTTTTTTAACTAAAATAATCTCACAATCGTTTAATTTGATCTATCACATGTGTAGACATGCGCGCGAAGACATCCATGCACCGACCTATCCTTTTGCAACTTACTGCATGCTTGGTGGTGGACCCTTTAACAGCTCGCTTTCCTCTTTAATTGTACGATGACCGGACAGGCTGTGGACCCTATGATGACGCCTACCTAAAGTCCATTGGGACGGTGGCGTTTGATGTTTGTCTATGATCTTTCTTGTTGTGCCCTAAATGGTTTATTTTCTTGATGCTCTGGCTTCTGAAAAGTCATTGAGTACCTTCATTGTGGCTTTCTAGGCTATTGTTTTTTTGTATTATATTTACACGAGCATATTTGTGTTTACTTATATTGCCTATTGATGCTGCCTTGTTTGTTAGAGATTAGATCATGGCGAGGATTTCTTTATTTACACTGTCCTGTTTTAATGGGATGACAGTAGGGTAAGTGTGAGGTTTGGTGCACCTAGAACCGGTTTAAACCACCAGTGGCCTACTTTGCCACTGACCGTTCCATGGCGTTAGCCCTATTGTCAACCCTTTTGTGTTTGTGATGTCGTTTGCATTTATTACTTTAGCCTTCTTGTTTGTCTGTTTGCGTGTTTGTTTCTGTGTTTTGGTGTTTACTGTCCTCCTTGAATGCTACTTTCCCTGTCCGATCTTTTTATATTTCTGTCTATACCCTCTCATGAACAAGTCAATACAATCGAGTCTGCTACTTGTCTCTATTATTTTTGTTCGTAGCTTCCACGGGAACCCGATTTTAAAATGTATTGACATTCACAGCGATTTATTAATGCAGTATGGTGGTTGTGAAAAGTTGCTCCGACTATAAATTGATCGTGTTCGCCACTATGCTTTCCTCTTTAATTGTGCGATGACCGGACAGGCTGTGGACCCAATGGTTTGTTCTCTCGTTGCTCTGGCCTCTGCCAAGTCATTAAGTAAGTACCTTGTTTGTGGCTTTCTAGTCTATTTGTTTATTTATATATACACGAGCATCCTTGTGTTTTACTTGTATTGCCTATTAATGCTGCCTTGTTTGTTAGAGAATAATTCATGGCGGGCATTTCTTTCATTACACTGTCGCGTTTTATTGGGGTGATAGTAGGGTAAGTGCGAGGTTTGGTGCACCCTAGAACCTGGTTAAAACCCCCAGCGGCCTTTTTTGCCACTGACCGTTCCAAGGCGGTAGCCCTATTGTCATCCATCTTTTGTTTGTGATATCTTATTTGGCCTTTTATTCATCTTTAAAGATGTCATTTGATTTTGTGGGTGTTTGTGGTTGACTGTCGTCATTGAATGCTACTTTTCCTGTTCGATTTTTATATCTATTTTTATTACTGACTGGTCGTTTGGAATATTTGAGCCCAGTATTTGTTGCGGTAAAGTAGAATACCGTTTCAGCCGGTGCTAAAGGACCTGAGAGGTGTTGCATCTTATGTTAACGCTCTTGAACATACTGAAAAAACCAGTCTGGGACTTTTCTCACCTAGTCTATTATTCAATCAAAATAAGGCTTACGTATGCATTAGGCATTGGGGTTTCCATATACTTTTTCTGCCAATCAGACCGGTTTTTGCAATAGGGTAATATAACCTTCAGCCATTGCTAGGGGACATGAGATGTGTTCGCCTTATATTAATTAACTCTCTTGAAAAGACCCAAACAACCGAGTTTGGGACTTTTCTCTCTTTTTGTGTTCATTACTTCCAAAGGATATTTGTTACTACTTCCCCGTTGTCAAATGCTAGTAAAGGTCTCGAATTCCTACAGATACATATACCTATCATGGGATTGCTTACAGATCAGTCCTCAGTTACGCTAATGGACAGTTCCTGTTACTGGATTACTTAAAGCTCAGTCCGCAGTACCTTTCATGGGATTCCTTACAGAACAGTCCGCAGTTCCATTCATGGAATTTCTTACAGCTCAGTCCTCAGTTCCTGTAATATGCAGTTCTTTTTTGTTTTACTTACAGCTCAGTCCGCAGTTCCTTTCATGGGATTCTTTACAGCTCAGTCCTCAGTTCCTTTAATAGGCCGTTCCTTTTATGGGATTCCTTACAGCTTAGTCCTCAGTTCCTGTAACAGGGATTTTTTGTTTTTGATTACTTACAGAACAGTCTGCAGTTCCTTTCATGTGATACTTTACAGCTCAGTCCGCAGTTCTTTTCATTGGATTCCTTACAGCTCAGTACTCAGTTCCTTTAATATGCAGTTCCTTTCATTGGATTCCTTTCAGTTTCGTCCGCAGTTCCTTTCATAGATTGCTAACAGCTCAGTCCGCAGTTCTTTTTTATGGGATTCCTTATGTATCATTCCGCAGTTTCCTTCATGGTATCCCTTACATATGAGTCCGCAGCTCAGTCCTCAGTTCCTTTAATAGGCAGTTCCTTTCACGGGATTCCTTACAGCTCGGTCCGCAGTTCCTTTCATGGAATTCTTACAGCTCATTCCGCAGTTCCTGTCGCGGGATTCCGTACAGCTCAGTCCTCAGTTCCTTTTAAAAGGCAGTTCCTTTCACGGGATTCCTTACAGCTCGGTCCGCAGTTCCTTTCATGGGATTCTTACAGCTCAGTCCGCAGTTCCTTTCGCGGGATTCCTTACAGCTCAGTCCGCATTTCCTTTTATGGGATTCCTAACAGCTCAGTCCACAGTTTCATTCATTGGATAACTTACAGCTCAGTCATATGTAAATGATACATATGTGTCACATAATTATGTACCACATATATTTTTCATGTTAAAGTCATACACCTTTGCCACATATGAAATGTATACATATGTATTTCATATAAAACTATTATGCATAAGATACATACAGTATTTATAACGCAAAAAAAGCAAGGTTTGTTTCCGGTCTTCCGACCGACCCTATTATTAAGTTTCCGACACAAACGAAAACAAATAAAATAAAAAAAAGCTTCTTTTAGGTGTTTAAGGCATGTCAGTGTTGTGGAACACTCATATTATGTAGTATGTTCAAGAAAACATGATTTTTATGTTCTTGATTTGAATTTAGTATAGTAAAGATTAATTCTAAAAAAAAAAAATCCTACCGACCTACCCTAATTTTTGCGGGAAAAAGATCAGAAACAGACCTTTTTATTTTTTGGCCTAAAAAAATGCAGAAAATTGTAGAAAATGTTTGAAGTGTTTTAAGTTTAATTTTATTTAGTAAAAATTAGTTTCATATGTATTGCATATGTGTTACTTTCATATGAAATACTTATGTGAAATACATATGTATCGCATATGTAAAACATACGAATTTAATGCCTCGATGATTTCCTGTGTAGCTTTGGAGTGTCTATACAATCCAGTTCAGTTTAATTCATGTCAGTATATATAAACAAGTTACAAGCCATAAGACGTTATGTCTTACAATTATTTATGTTCGCTACGTTTATGACGTTTCAAACCATTAAGTATGTACTTTGGAGATTATGATATCTAATAAATGTATATAGTTGAGAATGTATAAGATTCCATTATTATATATCTGGTGTCCTCTCTCAAAAGTTTAATATTATTATTTTATCATTAGGCAATATCGTCAATATGTCCAGTATAGGCGGGAAGGGCGTGGTACGTACATGTTTTATATCTATAGTAACTTAATTCTGTATGTAACTGGTCTTCAATGTTTTTTATGGTTTTACCTATTGAATCTTCTCCTATTTCTGTATTTTGTATTATTTATTTTATGCGCATATTTTTATCTACTAGTACCTAGTTAGCATATGCTTTGAGCGAATCTCCTGGTAAAGCATTTTCGTCATTAGTCTCAATTTATATAATAAGGTTGATATAATGTATACTTCATACTCGAAGATATATGAATGTAAAATGGTTCCAATTATGGAGTATGCCTCAAGTGTTTGTGGGTATAATATTTCTCTACACCAGGCACATTACACCCTAGAGATATACGTTTTTTCCTCGGGGAACATTAATGTACTTCTAATCCCGCTATTCATGGTGATATGGGCTGGATACAGCCTAAAATTAGAAGACAAACAGCTTACGTTTATTGAAACGACTGATACCTATGCATCACCATAATAATCGACTTAGGATGATGACGCCTAAACAAAGCCCATTGGGACGGTGGCGTTTGATGTTTGTCCATGATCTTTCTTGTCGTGCCCTATATGGTTTATTTTCTTACTGCTCTGGCTTCTGCAAAGTCACTGAGTACCTTCATTGTGGCTTTCTAGGCTATTGTTTTTTTGTATTATATTTACACGAGCATATTTGTGTTTTACTTATATTGCCTATTGATGCTGCCTTGTTGGGTAGATATTAGATCATGGCGGGGATTTCTTTATTTACACTGTCCTGTTTTAATGGGATGACAGTAGTGTAAGTGTGAGGTTTGGTGCACCCTAGAACCGGTTTAAACCCCCAGTGGCCTACTTTGCCACTGACCGTTCCAAGGCGGTAGCCCTATTGTCAACCCTTTTTGTGTTTGTGATGTCGTTTGCATTTATTATTGCTTTTGCCTTCTTGTTTGTCTGTTTGCGTGTTTGTTTCTGTGTTTTGTGGTTTACTGTCCTCCTTGAATGCTACTTTCCCTGTCCGATCGTTTTATATTTCTTTAGGAAAAAGATTTGTTATTCAAAATATAAAAGCAATTGATCGCATGTTATTAAAACTATTTTTAAAGAACTAACAATGTTTCGGTCTTTTGTAATTTGTCATTACAAGAATATAATACGTCTTTTATACAAGAAGTTAAATAAAAATTGATGACAACTTAGGAGGAAATATGGCTCAATGATGTCAATTCTCAACCAAATTGAGTAATTATAAACTATTTAAAGAAACATGTGAATTCGAAAATTATGTTCAGCTAAATAAGAAGAAACGTACGTTCAGTTATTGCTTAGTTTAGAATGCAATGTTTCACCTTATATTATTTTTATATCTACCTTTAGAGCAAGTTCAGTTACATATTTGGTTATATCAATTGATCTTTTTCTTTTTTCATTTTACTTTTGTTGTACCTATTATATGGGTTGTAAAGTCAATAATGCATTTGATATTTCTATAATGACTAATAAGCTGCATTAGCCTCATTAGGCTGTATATTCATTTGTTTACTTAATATTGCGTATAATATACTGTATTTTTTGTAATGTAATGGTACAATATTATTTGTTACTTTAATAAAATAAATAACTAACTCAATGCAAATAATTTTGTTTTAACAATGACGTCATGTGGGCTATGACATATATAATTATTATTTGGTAATAATAGACAATATTTCTTATTTATGACGAATGAATACACGTATTTTTACATTTGATCTATGGTACGGGTAAAATGTAACACGAAAGGAAGTAAAAAAGTAAAACCTGCAACAATTATTTGCTAAAATATAATCAACAAAGTTATTCAAATATTACAACATAAAATACATAAAATGGATCCAGTATTTCTTTCAAATCCGAATCAGTTTGCCATTATGCTTTCCTCTTTAATTGTGTGATGACCGGACAGGCTGTGGACCATATGATGACGTCTACTTAAAGCCCAAAAGGACGGTGACGTTTGATGTTTGTCTGCAATCTTGTCTTGTGGTGCCCTCAATGGTGTATTCTCTTGTTGCTCTGGTTTCTGCCAATTCATCGAGTACCTTCTTTGTGGTTTTCTAGTCTGTCGTTTTTTATATTTATATATACACGAGCATCTTTGTGTTTTACTTATATTGCCTATTAATGCTACCTTGTTGGTTAGAGAATAGTTCATGGCGGAGATTTCTTTATTTACAATGTCCCGTTATATTGGGATAACAGTAGGGTAAATGTAAGGTTTGGTGCACCCTAGAACCTGGTTTAAACCCCCAGCGGCCTTTTCCTTAACTGACCGTTCCAAAACGGTAGCCCTATTGTCAACCCTTTTTGTTTATGTGACGTCATATGCCTTTATTCTTTATAACTATTGGCATTATTGTTTGTCTTTTTGCGTGTTTTTGAGTTTACTGTGTTCTGTGAAAGCTCCATTTCCTGTTTGACTTTTATACTTGCTTTTATACACATACACATTCAATATGAGGTTGGTGCTGGTAATTAACTCATAGATGTGAAGAGTGTACTGAGCTTATTTAGTAATTTAGGTACCAAGGAAAACCTCGCATATGTTTCAATGATAACACCATGATAACACAACACTCTTGCGTTTGAGTTTAACCCCTACCCTAACCTTTGGTTAACCCTTACCAATAAATTAAAATTTCAGCACCCGATTTAATCTCACGTACGTTTGATATTCGATCAATACAAATAATAGTTTGAATAATAGTTTTGGTTAATGTAATGTACCTATCTTATGTTTTGTACGGTGAAATCTAAGACGTATTTTGTGTATGAACAGTATCCTGAGGCTGCCGCATACTGTATCAGCAAGACTGCTTTAGACAAGCTTACCAAGGTACTCGCGATGGGTGAGTATTTACAACAACTTGATCGAAATGGGTGAGTATTTACAACAAGGTGCTCGTAATAGGTGAGTATTTACAACAAGGTGATCGCAGTGGGTGAGTATTTACAACAAGTTGATCGCAATGGGTGAGTATTTACAACAAGGTGATCTCAATGGTTGAGTATTTACAACAAGGTGATCGCAATGGGTGAGTATTTACAACAAGGTGCTCGCAATAGGTGAGTATTTACAACAAGGTGCTCGCAATGGGTGAGTATTTACAACAAGGTGCTCGCGATGGGTGAGTATTTACAACAAGGTGATCGCAATGGGTGAGTATTTACAACAAGGTGATCGCTATGGGTGAGTATTTACAACAAGGTGATCGCAGTGGGTGAGTATTTACAACAAGGTGCTCGCGATGGGTGAGTATTCACACCAAGGTGCTCGCGATGGGTGAGTATTTACAACAAGGTGCTCGCGATTGGTGAGGATTTACAAAAAGGTGCTCGCGATGGGTGAGTATTCATAATAAGGTGCTCGTGATGGGTCGGTCAGTTGTCAGTCAATACAATAAAGGTGATCCAGCAACGAACACAAACAATAAAAATAACAAGCAGCAAGACTCGGGTGTATCGAGTTTGTTAATGAGAGGTAATAAGAGTAGGTATACACCTCGAACAGGACATGTAGCATTCAAGGACCACATCCAATCAAAAAACACGCATAGAAACAAGCAATAATTACAAAGACGAATAAAAGGCAAGAAATGGCATCACAAACACAAAAGGGCTAACAATAGGGCTACCGCATAGGAACGGTCAGTTGCAAACTGTAGCTTTAGGGTTTTAAACCAGGTTTTATGGTTCAACAAACCTCACTTTTAGCCTATAGTCATCCCAGTAAAACGAACAGTGTAAATATAGATATCCCCGTCAGATTATATTATCTTACAACACTTAAGACGGCATTAATATACAATATAAGTATAACAAAATAAATGATCATGTATATATGAATATAAAAGCATATAAGGCCATAAAGCGAGAACTCATTGACGTTAAGGGTACGATAAGACAAGATTTAAGACAAACACCAAACGCTGCCGTCCTTTGAGGATTGATGTAGACGTCAACATAGGATCGACACTCTGTCCGGTCATCTTACAAGCAAAGAGCAAATCATAGTGGCCCACTGTAAATGGGTCAACAACTAAACCGGCAGAACGTTTCAAAATGATAATGGCATATCTTTTTTTAATAAACGTTTTGACAAGGTAAATACATATTGTATGAAAGTGATTATGACCAAGGATCTTACGAAGTTTTAAATCACATCACCATAGAAGTCAGTCGCAAAAGAGTTTTTAAATTACTTAATTGTTTAAAAACACTCTCACGCCTTCTCAAAATTACCAGTGATGACATGACCTACCAGAGCCTAGCAAAATATTTCAAAAGAACCTAATACTAACCGACTATTAATAACAAATATAAACAGTACTAACAGCTTGTATGCACCAGTTGATATGGTGTTTGCAGTGTTTCATCCACTATAGTTCTGTAATATGTCTAGCTTTTATTTTAACGTTTTTAGTAGCATCAATATCATAAATGTTATATATGCATCCGGTTGCAAAATGACCTGACTGAAACTATGACCTGACTGACGAAAGTGTTGGTACACATAATTTGTTAAGCTTTTAGGATTACCTGCATTATATTAATGTTCACGAAATCCAGCTTCTAAAGATCGACCAGTTGGTCCAACATATTGTATGGCACAACGTGGTGTATTTCAAGTCATACATTAACCATTCCGACAGAAGACCTATCACGTCCCATAGTACCGGCGTGGGCGGATTACATTTTTAATGCCATGGCAATTAACAGTTTATGTGTCTTACATGTGTTCATATGTCTATGTAATGGACAGTAACTTATATATAATTTCATTTCATTTAACTGTTATTATGCTAATCAGAATTAAGCTATTGTTATGTTTCATTATGTCGTATATTTTACTTTGATTATAATTCCATCTGTGTGGCCCATGATTGGAAAATAAAGTTATTCTATTCTATTCTTTGCATGCTAACTTCAGTCATATTTTGGCTGGAAATGTATATATGAATAAACTTTTTATATGTAATGAGTAGTTTTATGTAATAACTACTCTCCTACTTTAATTCGTGAAACAACATTAAGCATCTTAAATTATGTTGTGTCAAGAATTATTCTTTAAGAAAGTAAAAATACTAGTTGTCGAATTTGTGACACCGATTAGTTATATGTTTGCTACTTTTTATCTTTAATGTGTTACGTTATTTTCTCAGAGTTTGCTGCACAAGGCGTTCGAGTCAATTCAATAAAGTAAGTAAAGTAATAACACATTTTGCACTGACTTTAAGTATGCTGTGTCGTGGGGAAATACGCGTTAATAACTTTCTCCGTTATATGCGAAATTTAAAATTCCAAACCTAAAAGAAATAAAGATATCCACGCTAGGTTTTTGACTGCATTAACCTTGCATTTTTGTAACTGATAACTACTTACGTGTTATGTTTTTCTGTAATTTCAGTCCAGGTTTAATTAAAACGGACATATTCAAGAAAGCTGGAAAGAACGGCGAGGAATACGACAAGGTGACTATTGTTCTTATAGCATACATATTACAAAAGGAAAGCTTTCCAGATTGCAAAATTACCTTTGAATATTGATATTTACAGACAACTATAAGTGACGGTTCATGTCGTAAGTCCTAAAAGTAACGCGTTAGAAAAAGTATCAGAAAAATAATGATAATTCAACATTTTCTAACGTGTTAGACAAAAAAGTCAGGCGTTAGTTTTCGAATGTTTAATCAAACAGTAACGCGTTACATGTTAAACACTTTTCGCATTATAGCTTTTGCCTTTCAGTGTTCTTAAATATATAATCGTTTATATATAACAACCCTGTATGGGGTCAGTACATAAGTTGAAACCTTCTAATTAAACTAGTAACTAAATAAACATATTTCAGATCGCATTCGGCGTTCTGAGGTTTCAATAAGATATGAAACGTGTACCTTGTACTAGTAATCTTAAAAGTGATCTGCTGGTTCCATACTTTAATAAACCTCGTGCATACGGTCGATACATTAAAGATGAATGGCCACCATTTTTTGTAGTATTATCAATTAACAAATTTAACTCTTAAACATCATATCAACATTTCTTGATAGTCCCGGAGAGAAACTTATATTTAAAACCGCTACTAAGTTGTATGTAAAAATAAGTTTTATTTGCATGACGTAGATACTACTTTTACCACTGCGTGACTGCAAGGGGAAATGAGGTAAATCTGAATTGTATAGCTGCACAACTATTACCAAAAAATTGATAAATACATTTACCTGTGGATTAATTTACCTGTTCAAAGTTTTCTACGTCATCAAATAAAAACTTATTCTCGCCTTTTACAAATTTTGCAATGTGTGAATAGTAAATATCTGTTGTTGTGTATTGATTTCGATATAAATAAACATAAACATGTTCATGAAACAAAACATGGCCGGGGAACTTTAATGTACCTCATACATACGTGCATGCATTAGAATAGGAATAGATACATAGTAAAGTATCGAACCGTATATCTGTCCCAGAAGACTTCAAGCTTATGTGGGTTCGATTCATTAGTTGAACCTTTAAATTTAAAGCAGTATTCAAACTTAGATATGTTAGCTCGCATTAGGCGTTTGGAGAATTCAATAATGTATGTTTCGAGATTACCTTACGTGAAACATTAACATTCAATGTATTAACGAACTCTATCCATATGTGTATGTATTAAATTAAGACTAACTAAGAACTTTTATATATATATATAAGAGTGAGAAAATACATACATCTACTAAATACCTTTCAAAAAGCACTGGATCCCCGAAGGGATACGAAAATGTTGGAATAAATTAATAGATGGGGAAAACAACATTTATACAGTGCTACAGTTTATAAAAACTCAAGCGCTTTCGGCTAACGCCTTCATCAGGAGTACACAAACACGAAAATAACAAATACGAAACAAAAAACACTAAAATACACGGCAGTTTAAATAAAACTCTTTAAAAAACATTTTATCGTTTGGCAGTGTTGCAGAAACTGTTTACTTTGAATAGACACTCTGGAGCCAAATGTGATACTAATAAAAGAACATATCTGGCTGGATGAGGGTAGAACTGTACCCTGACATTTAGTTATGAAGAGAGAGTACAAATGTGAAAAAGATAACACGAGCCCTACCTCAAAACCTTAAACCTAAAATAGATACTGCAGGATAAAGTATAAAGCAACTCAAAAGCTAGTAAAAACAATGACTAAGGCTAAACAAATTAAATTAAATAAATGGAGATAATTTGATCAAGGGAAGTAACAAAAGTACTAATAATAGAACATTGCTGGTTGGATGAAAGTAAAATTGTACGCTGACATTTATGATTAGTTATGAAGAGAGAGTATGTGAGTGAATAACCCTACCTCTATACATAAGACAAAGAATCGATACTGCAGGATAAAGCAAAAACAACTCCAAAGTTATTGAATAAGGCTAAAATAATATATAAATGGAGAAAATTGGATCAAGGGAAGTAATAAAAACCGGAGTATGTGTGTTTACATTTATATATTCTGTAAGATGTATCTAGTCCCCTTTGTTGATTCCAACTGGGTGTTTTGTGTTTAAGCGTCTTACCCAGTACGTTTCATGCAATTTACGTTCTGCGTCGGTCCAATTTGGATTGTGTTCGATGCATGTCAGAGACAAGTCGTTGAACGTGTGGTCTTCTGTACTGAAGTGTTCGGCCGCTGGCGACCTAGCAAACCTACGTAATTTACAATCGGAGCGATGGAGGTTAAATCGGAGGTTCAACGCCTGCTTTGTTTCACCGACATACTGTTTTTTTGAAAATCAAGCACGTCATTAAGTAGATGACGTTTGCGGATTTGCAGTTTGTGACACTTTTGATTGTGTTTTTGGCACCGAGTGAAGATAAGAAATAATTTGCGGGAGACATGTATTTACAAGTCTGACATCTCGATGTATTTGTTATTTTCGTGTTTGTGTACTCCTGATGAAGGCGTTAGCCGAAAGCTCTTGAGTTTTTATAAACTGTAGCACTGTATAAATGTTTTTTCCCCATCTATTTATATATATATATATACCTTTTTGAAAGGTATTTTGTAGATGTATGTATTTTCTTATCCTTATATATGCGGGCATAGTATCCTTTCTGGATCCAGTGTTTGTGAAAGGTGTTCTGTTCAATATATTATTTTCTCTACTACAGATAACTATCCGCGAGTGGATACGGAAATGTTAGAATAAGTTAATAGATTGGGAAAAATATTTCTACAGTGCTATAGTTTGTAAAAACGCAAGCGCTTTCGGCTTACGCCTTCATCAGGGGTACACACGAAACGAACAAATACGGAACAAATAAACACTCTGGAATAGGCTCTTGAGTGTCTATTCAAAGTGGTCAGTACCTGCAACACTGCCAAACGATACGTTGGCTTTTTAGACAGCCTTGTATTTTAGTGTTTATTTGTTTTGTAATTGCTCTTTTCGAGTCTGTCAGGAGTTGGTTGCACTAAATGAAAGTACTGATTAATTCCTATGAACTCAGAGCAATGATTCTAAAACACAACATTTGCAATGAGCTCCAAACACGAGCTCCTATCAACAACCGTTGATTTTTAACTAAACAATTGGTTCGAACAACTAGTTCGAAACCTTACCTGTCTAAACCTACAACTATATAACAATATATCCTCAATAAAGTAAAATAAACTGTTTGAACACGATCTTGCAAACCTTAACACTTTAAAGCTTCGTGTTTCAGCATCATACGTCGAGCTGAACACTGCAATGAGTTATCCTGTATTATAGCTCCAACCCTATTTTAATATCGATTGCTCAGCCTCATAGGTTGGGCTGGGCACAAGTCTGAGCTATCACTCATATAACTTAGATCAGATTTAGAACGTATGTTCAACCACTTTGAACAATTCGTATCAACCTACAACGGTTCAATTATCAGCATCAAACGCTGAGCTGTATCTGTTCTGACCTGTCCGTTGGTCAGCCTGTAGTTCGTTCGAACGTACGTTCTAGAACTAGACTGTCGAATCGCTGTGCGTTCAACTGCACTCACAAGCTACGAGCTCCGCAGTACTCTGTCTTGTAGCTCAACCCTTCTTCTTTCAAGCAAGGAATAGCACCCTGTGAACACTCTCCTCTCTGTATTAAACCTGATATGAAAACCGAAAGAAACATATATGCTGGTAGAATCCTCACAAATTGCCCTCCACCTGACGCAATTAAGCTCCTCAGGGTTTCCAGGCAGAGACAGAGACAAATACAAACGATCTCTTATTGGAATGTTCAGCTTTATGTATAAACCGAGTTTCTCGCGCTATGCAATTCAACGTGACGTGGAGACGTGCAAACAACAACGTTTTGCCTGTATGCATGTGTGTAGCTCTAATGTTTATAGTCTCTCCACCAACAAACTCGATAAGCCGTACGTATCTTAAAGAGATGGACACAATAGAATATGGACTTTTGTCAGTGTGTGTGTGTGTGTGTATTTCTAAGGATTATAGTCCCTCCACCTAAGACAGGCGTCCTACCCGACGATTATAGGCACAATGTCTGGACTTTTATCTGTTTGTTGTTGTGTGATGTGATGATATGTCTACTTGAAGCAGCAAACTCAATGGTTTCTTTATAGTGCTGACACACTGGAATACCACGCCGTAGTAGACATGATACCCCCACCCACCCAGTCAAATTATTCTGACACTGGTCAATCAGTCGTTGCACTACCCATTATTTGCTCGTCAGGCAAGGGTTACAAGTGACTACTCCATTATTAAAGTCTTTGGTATGACGCGGTCAGGGGACTCGAACCCACGACCTCCCGAATGCAAGGCAGACGCTATAACCACTACACCACAAAGCTTCGATGGACTTTTGTCAAGATTTTACCTTAGTTTATAATCACATTCTTACATGTAATATCTTTCAAACTGCCTCTTAAATTAAACAAAACACAATAACAGGTTAATCATAAATATTAAATCGAGCATGCTTTATTTCAACATCCGAATTACTCCATCTTGTTCAAATACTTCTTTACAACACATACATGCATAACTATACATAATGTATATCCAGGAAATATAAAAAAAATATATAAATGCAGTAACTACTGCGAAACTTAAGACAAACGTTTTGTCAACGTCACTGTACCCCTGATGAAGGCGTAAGCCGAACGCGTTTGAGGTTTTACAAACTAAAGCACTGTAGAAATGTTTCCGAGCTGAACGGAAAAGACCGAACGATGATTCGGCCTTCATTGGCATATTTATTTCACAAGTGTAATATTATAAATAGATCCTGGCTTTATTACACTCCTATATCGCAAGTTATGTGATAAATAAGTATGCAGAAAAAACGCTAACTAGTATTCAATTAGAGCCTACGTCAGATAAGTTACCAAGATATGGGGCTTATCAGTCAACAGTGTAGTGCCAGCTGGTACATAACATTTCAATACTGTAAAGCTTATATTTAGAATAATACCAGTATATGAAACAATAGTTTATCTAATGTACATGTTTACAAAACTAATAACAGTTTAGACCCGCGCATCGTCCATTCAGGACATTTGTTTGCTGTCTATTAAGATATTATACAGTAGTGTCAACTACTAAAAGAGATATGTTGACTTTGTCGGAAGGGTATACATGCTTATATTTATCATGCTCATATTTATCTTGCTTTCGTTTTTAGCTCATGGAAAGCGCAATAAGTCAGCACCCTCTTGGCCGTGTAGGAGCTCCTCTGGACGTAGCCAAGGCTATCGTGTTTCTGGCATCCGACGATTCATCCTTTATCACTGGGGAAACCATGAGTGTGGATGGCGGGCGAAACACCAAATCGGTGTAGTGTATTCGCTGCATTTGTCTACTAGTATCATTATTTGAAATTGTTCTGTATTGAAAATAAATCACACTTGTAAAAAGAGTAATTTGGTGCTTAGTTATTAAAGCGGTCGTTTCGCCTTAAAGTTAAAAGTTATTTTAGCGTGTGTGTGTGATTTGAAGAATAAACGACGTAATGTTTTTATTGCTTTATTTCTCCACTAATATTCAATCTTGTTATCCAGTTATCCACAACGCAATGGCACATAATAACTGGTTATCAAAAATTAATAATGTTATTTCAAAAATGGTATAATAGAAATAAGTATAAAAGTCGAACAGGAAATGCAGCTCTCACAGAACACAGTAAACCCAAAACCATGCAAAACGACAAACACGAATGGCTATGTTTATAATAAATAAAGGCATATTACGTCCCAAACACAAAAAGGGTTGATAATAGGGCTACCGCCTTGGAACGGTCAGTGTCTAATAAGGCCGCTGGTTGTTTAAATCAGGTTCTAGGGTGCAATAATAGGCTATATAAGCAAAACACAAGATGCTCGTGTAGATATAAATACAAAAAACAATAGCCTAGAAAGCCACAAAGAAGGTACTCAATGACTTGGCAGAAGCCAGAGAAGCAAGAGAATAAACCATTGAGGGCACGACAGAACAATATTGCAGACAAACGTCACCGTCCTTTTGGGCTTTAGGTAGACGTCATCATAGGGTCCACAGTCTGTGCGGTCATCGCAGAATTAAAGAGGAAAGCATAGTGGCGAACTGTAAATGGGTACACCACCAAACATGCAGTGCGTTGCAAAATGATAGAGTCATAAGCTCTTTTGATAAACCTTTTAACAAGTTTAACAAAGATAGTATGAAAGTGATCATGACCAAGGATCTTACGAAGTTTGTAAATCACGTCACCATAGGAGTCAGCTTGTGATAGTCCTTTTTGCAGAATAGTTCTTAATTTACTTTCATATTTGGAAAGAATTTCAGGTTACTATAATACAATTTTGCAATGGTTTTATGAAGTGTATGGTAACGGTAGCCCTGATGGTGTAGCGTTTTAGTCCTCAACTCGAAGACAAGCTCTAGAAAATCGAATAAGTTGAGACACATTGAAATAGGTTTAAACAATATGCAAAATAAGAAATTAAGTGAATTGTACAAATTATATAAATCATATTGACAAAACATATTGATCAAACATACATTAAATAGTTACTAGAACATTACAGAATATACAACACATAATTTATCTAATAATTCATGTTTCCCGAAATGTTGTAAGAAAATATATCAAAAATAATTTAGCAAAAGGTAGCTCCATAATATAGTTTCGAGATTTAAATCCAGCTTATTTACCCCGAAGATTGAGCCCCAGCGACGTTTTCTCCAATGACCGTTGCGATGCGTTATCCTTATTGTCAACCCTTTATATTTGTGCTAACTTAGCATCTATTTTTCCTTGTAATTGTTTCTTGTTTTGATTATGCGTTTTTGGTTGTCTGTGATTTGTGAATGCTGCATTTCCCGTTCGACTTGTATACCTACTTTATTCTTGGTGACTTTAACTCATGGATAGATCAAGAATGCGAGTATGTGCAAGACTCTGTTTTGTGCCTATTATAGGTATAGGTATATTCACCGGTTCTTAAAATACCCGTAATTGAATATGCGTTAAATGAATTATGAGTTGGTACCTCTTAATTCGACGCTCCAGTTTTTGGGTTTGGCCTGACTGGTTAAAGCCAGTTATATTATGTCTATAGAGTTTGTATTCTCAAAATAAGTAAGTTATGTGTATGCCTCGTGGTCAGTAGGTTAAGAAAGAGTGTACAGTGTACATATATTGTAAAATGTATTTGCCTGTTAATGGCGGGATAGGCACTTTAAATTATTAGGTACATAAATATCTTTACCAATCAAAATTAAGCTTATTCTATTTTTCTAGCTTCACGTATGCTTCATTTATTGTTTTTAACCATACTGATAAAAATAATCTTAGCAAGTAAATAACATATATTATATATTTGTCTGTGATTTGTATAGGAAATACTGGGAATAGAAAAGCTATATCTACTCGTTTGCTCTACTGGGAGATATTTCCCAGTACGGAACATTGCTCGGCCTTTTCCGTCAGTGGCGGGAATGCCAAATGACGTTCCGATTATTTTACGGACGTCGTCGTCAGATTCCGCCACTAGGAAATAACGATTACGTAAATTAACGAAGAGTTCCGGTTCCACTTGGTTTGTTTGTATGACGTCGCCTTGGCATTCTCGTGCAAACTGGTGTTAAAAGGCGTGAATCATTAGAAATATTAATAAAATATCATTTTAAATTATGTAATATATAGTTTAATAACCAGTGTTTTTGAGATACGGGAAAAATCTTCTCTACCGATATATACCATCGACCAGATTCTAGGATATTTGAAGAAGCGGTTATGGGGAACTTATCAGTTATATAAAGGGAATAAGTTTAAAATGAAATCAAAAACAATAGCAACATGTGGAAATCTACATATTTTACAGAAATTATAATTTCGCTCTTATTTCCATGTAATGGGAGGTAATTTCACAAATAAATTAGGTTTTCTATATCTTTATAATGGCAAGAAATTTGTCGATTGTTTTAGCGTTTTTTTTATAACTTGAGACCCATAACAGTTATATTGTAATGTTTAACCTTGCTATTTACCTTATTTGTATTTTTAAATGTGAAATAGTATGTTTGAACTAAATGGGAGAAAATTCTGATACTTACATTGGAATACAAAAAGTAAGTGAAAAAGAATATCAACCTAAGTCATGCCGATTATTCAAAATATTCCACGAGATAAAGTAATAATACATTTGTTTAGGCTAGATGTTCATAAGGGCTTGCTAAACTTGTCAGTACATAATCGAAATGACAGCGGTGACCCTTAATCGGAAAATAAAATCATTTTATTCTTTTTTTTTTCTTTTTCATTCAATTCTGTTGTATTCATATATAGAGAACGTGATGAAGCTATGCCGTCTTTAACTTAAACTAAACTTAAACGTTTGCAACCCGTCTTTTCAATATGTTAGTCTCCGTGAGATGTCAAAGGGTAACAGTCACATGTAATATCCCAAATGATCATAAACAAGTAAACTGCTTCATCAAATTTAAATAGATTTGGATAATATAGATGCAGTAGGAAAAGCAGGAGACCCAGACCGGTATTACACGATAATTTGGGGGATATAATACCATTTTAAAGAGACTGGAGGCGACCTTATGTGCTTATTAATTGTCAATCCAAATACAAACGAAAACCCTCAAAATGTGTTTCAGCTTCATATGAACAGTGCATATAAAATATATTAAGCCGCATATTACATTTGTTTAATTATTGTTTGTGAAAATGTTTTGAGTGGAAACGCGACGATACGGTTGATGTTTGTTGCTTTATTATAAATGTAAATTTAAATGGAGATTATATGGCTGACAGTTGTACATCTAATTAAAACAATGTGTACTTCAATCACATAACATGAATTTATGACAGTCAGAAAGCATCATATGAATTAATATTAATGATATATACAACAAAATCTAAACTATATAATCAAAACGTCATGGATCATGAGGCCTAGTTAAGCGCATATGCACACTGAATATGAAACAGAAACACATTGTGATGTTTGTATTTGCATTTAGATTGACATCAACTAGATACTAAAGAGAGAAACCCAGGAAACAGCGAATACAAACAATATAGAAAAAGTAGGCTAGCAGACTATTTAAAATATTTCAATATTTCAAAGATGGCTGATGGGAAAGGACTGAGAGGTAGGTGTGTTTAACATAATTCAATGTCCTAGATGCACATGCCCTCTAAAGCCTTTTGTCTCCCTGTATACATAATGATTAGATGTGCAGTTGGTGCAATTTATGATCTTGCAAGTCCATCATTAAATCTACTGTTAATCGTAGAATGTTTGATGTATGTCTGGTCAGTTGACACGTCCATCAATAAAGCAACTGTTAATCGTAGAATTGTTGATTTTTGTCTAGCCAGTTGACAAGTACAGCATTAAATCAGCTGTTAATAGTAGAATGTTTGATGTATGACTAGCCAGTTGACAAGTCCATCATTAAATCCACTGTTAATCGTAGAATGTTTGATGTATGTCTAGCCAGTTGACAAGTCCATCATTAAATCAGCTGTTAATCGTAGAATGTTTGATATATGTCAAGCCAGTTGACAAGTCCATTATCACATCAGCTGTTTGTCACAAGGTGATTTTATTTTAGTTGTGTATTTGCGTGTTCATGTACATGTATATACCGTGTTTTAATGATTTGAAAATAACGTTAATTTCGTTGCCTTGAATGTCATATTAGAAATTATGTTTCGTTAGAAAATATCAATATGTTTTAAAACGTTTCTGTTCGTCATGTGACATGTGCCAAAGAATGTCTCCAAAAGGTAAGGTAAGTAAAGTTCCATTGGCTAATATGCCTCTCATTGAAACACCATTCAACAGGGTCGCAGTAGATTTGATTAGACCAATAGCTCCAGCAAGTGAGAGAGGATACCGATATGTAATAACAGTAGTTGATTACGTCACACGCTATCCAGAAGCATTGCCATTGAAAACTATTAAAGCAGAAAGAGTTGCCGAATCACTTGTAGACATCTTTTCTAGAGTAGGTGTGCCGAGGGAGATACTTAGTGACATGGGTAGCCAGTTCACGTCAGGGGTTATGCAAGAGGTAAGGTAACCTGACTTCTATGGTGATGTGATTTATAAACTTCGTAAGATTCTTGGTCATGCTCACTTTCATACTATCTTTGTTAAACTTGTTACGTACTGCATGCTTGGTGGTGGACCCTTTTAAAGTTCGCCACTATGCTTTCCGGACAGCCTGTGGACCCTATGATGACGCCTACGTAAAGCCCACTGGGACGGTGGCGTTTGATGTTTGACTACGATATTTCCTGTCGTGCCCTTAATGGTTTATTCTCTTCTTGCTCTGGCTTCTGCCAAGTCATTGAGTACCTTCATTGTGATTTTCTAGGCTATTGTTTTTTTGTATTATATTTACACGAGCATATTTGTGTTTTACTTATGTTGCCTATTGATGCTGCCTTGTTGGTTAGAGATTAGATTATGGCGGGGATTTCTTTATTTACACTGTCCTGTTTTAATGGGATGACAGTAGGGTAAGTGTGAGGTTTGGTGCACCCTCGAACCGGTTTAAACCCCCAGTGGCCTTTGTTGCCACTGGCCGTTCCAAGGCGGTAGCCCTATTGTCAACCATTTTGTGTTTGTGATGTCGTTTGCATTTTTTATTATTTTTGCCTTCTCGTTTGTCTGTTTGCGTGTTTGTTTTTGTGTTTTGTGGTTGACTGTCGTCCTTGAATGCTGCTTTCCCTGTCCGATATTTTTATCTTGCTTTCAATGAAACAATTAGTGACAACACCGTATCATCAAGTCTGTACTGGTCTAGTTCAAAACCTTAACGGCACATTAAAATCCATGGTGAAGAAGATGTATAATGAACGACCAAAGGATTGGTACAGATATATATCTCCAGAATTGTTTGCTTACAAATAATTACTGGGTTTTCGCCATTTGAGCTTTTATTTGGCAGATCCGTAAGAGGTCCGATGGCTATACTGAAAGAAATTTGGACGAAAGAAATAGATTCAGAAGAGGTAACGAATGTGTACAGGTATGTCATAGATCTTAGGGAGCGACTAGAAGAAACCTAAAGTTGGCATATGAAGAATCGAAGAAGTTAAAAGTAAGATATAAATTTAATTATGACCGGAAAGCCAGAGATCGGAAGTTCAAAGAAGGCGACAAGGCTTTATTGATGTTGCCCACGAATGCCAATAAGCTTCTTATGCAGTGGTAGGGTCCCTATGAAATTTTAGAGAATGTAGGAGATGTGGTTTATAAGTTAAGAGTCAAAGACAAGGTAAAGATGCCAATATGCTGAAGAAGTATCTGGAGAAAGGGAAGGGCCATTTGTAACTCAGTTAGGTTTACTAACACAGGTGTGTGCGGTCGTCGTAAATGAAAAATGACGATGTTGATGTGGAAGTTGATGATCAACCAGAACAACTATTTGATGAAAATACAGATCAGACTTATGACCCTAAAGGCATACAATTACCAAACTTGGAACAGAATGAAACGATTAAAGATGTACATTTAGGGGAAACGTTGAAAGGAATACATTGAACGATATGGTCAGGCTTTAAAGAAGTTTTAACATATATGCCAGGGAAGATTACATTGATTGAACACCAAATCAAGTTGACGTCATCAGATCCTATGCGGACTAAGCCCTATCCAGTTCCGCATGCACTGCGTTAAACTGTTGATTCTGAAGTAGAAAAAATGCTATTGAGCCATTAGACTAAGAAACAAGACGGTTCTTCACGATTCTGTATTGACTTTAGGATGATCAATCAAGCTTCGATGTTTGATGCGGAACCAATGCCGAACCCAGATGACATATTTTCAAGACTGTCAAAGTGTAAATACTTTTCGAAAATCGAAATACAAAAGCTTAACCAATACGCGTATGGAAAATAGTTCATACTAGAGACAGATCATATGCCATTGGCTTACTGAAACAAGCAAAAGTAGGATTATGAGATGGGCAATGATTTTGCAAAGTTACAGATTTAGGATTGTAGCAATCTAAGGAACCGACAATGTAGGAGCTGATTACCTCAGTCGATTGTGGTTAAGTAGAAGAGAACATGTATGGTTTGGGGTTGAAAATAAGATGTTGAACTTAAGTATGGGTGTGTGTCACAAAGTGATTGTATTTTTGTTGTGTATTTGCGTGTTCATGTATATACCGTTAGCTGTATTCCTATAGTTTAGTGTTAAGCCTATAAGCTTGTGATTAATGCAGTGCAGTGTTCACTGACGGCTCATGTTGATACAGGTGTTGATATGGAACTGCTGTTTAATTACGTTTCAAGCGAGTTTATATTTACCAGAGATGAAATCAGAGATTTCACTAAACCGGTTTAAAACCCCAGTGGCCTACTTCGCCACTGACCGTTCCCAGGCGGTAGCCCTATTGTCAACCCTTTTGTGTTTGTGATGTCGTTTGCATTTTTGCATTTTTTCGGAATAAAGACTTGTATTGTTAAGCTGTGTGCTTAATAAACTTGGATTGTTAAAGCTGCTACGTGGAAGTAAATTACATTGAAAACTGTTATGTTGTAATAGTGCCATTCTTATATTTTGTATTCTGTATGTACTGTATTGGTGTAGGTGAGCACGTAAGGTTATAAATGTCGATCTCTAAAGGTTCAACTTCGTGCACATACATACACTGTAGGAAATACGCAAAACATAGACAGTAGGAAATCAATTAAACCTGAGGATTCTCTACTGGTTATCATGGTAATAATAACAACAAAAACAACAACACATACATACACCGTAGGAAATCAAGTAAACCTGAGGATTCTCTACTGGTTATCATGGTAACAACAACAACACAAACATACACTGTAGAATATTTTCTTTCAACTCCCCCTGTCTCCCCACCCCAATTACTTTCTTTCTTTTTTTTAAATTTCAATCCATAAAGAGTGGGCTTGATGATGTCAAAGGACCAGTAAGTAATAACACTACTGATTTGTAGCGCCACAACTCTTGTACTACTAATTTGAGAAAGCTGTTTTTCAACAGTCCGACACAAAGAGTAGCGATCACACAATACAGTCACTCCAACAAGTATTAAAACGCAAAGGTGATTCAAAAAGTACATCACAATCACAGTCAGTAAAAATGCACATCACAAATATACAAGGGTTGACACCAGGGGTACCGCCTTGGAACGGTCAGTGACAAAACGGACCACAGGGAAGTTTAAACCGGTTCAAGGGTGCACCAAACCTCAATCTAAACCTGTCATCGTCCCTAAAGAACAGAAGAGTGTAAATAAAAGTAATCCACTCCGAGTTGACCCTTACGTTTGAGAAATCGTAGATAGATGTAATAAGAAAAAACACAGTAATGTTCATGTTTATAATATATACAAAACTAAGTTAAACCTAAGAAGCTAATCTTATATTTACTCGATGACTTGTCTGATGTCAGAGAATCAAGGGGAAAAACGTTAAGAGCACGACAAAACGTGGTAAAGGACATACAGTTTTCTAAAGATATTAAAACTGCTAGGACGTTACCCAGTAAAACTATCAGACGACGGAAAGCTTTACATAACAAAAGTGCCAGTGTCCAATAGACTTCGTATAATAAACCCAGCTATTGATCAACAACTACAACAAAACAACATACACATAAGGGCCAATATATCTCTACAGGCTAGACTGACAAGGGTCGGGAAAGAAACTTAAGAACCAAAATACCATGAAGACAGGGACATGATGATAATAACTGATTGGTATTTGATACTTAAGTCCCTTAAAATACATAAGCACCTGAAGTTTCCCACATAGAAATTATTGCGTCCGCTTTGTACTGTTTACAATTATCGTCAATTAAAGGGGACACACTGCAATCTTGAATTGTTTGAAATGGGTGTCTCGATTAATAAATCCAGTATGATTTTTTACTATTACCCTGGTTACATTTAAATGATTCGAATTTTAAGTATTCACTATTTCATCTTATTATACTATACAATATTTTGATATTTTATTGATGAAATAATATCAACAATTAATAAATTAACGAAATGCTTACTACTATTCTTATAATTAATTTTAATGATTGAACAATGCAAGTTATGTAGAAAAACTAGCGGGACGCCGTTAGTTTATAAAAATAAAGATTGTCATGTGGCCCTTTAAAAAGAACAGTTTTCACAAGGAAACATATATGGCATATAACAATAGGTATAAAAATAGAAGAGGAAATATAGCATTTACAGAAGACAGTCAATCATTCAAAACAAATATTAATTACAAGGCTTCGTTGAAATAAAGTTATCATACTCTTTTTTTAGTGACACCACAACGATAAAAGAGTTGAAAATATCACATTGGAACGGTCATTGGCAAAAAGGCCACATTAGGGCGAGGAGACAGGGAGCGTTGAACCAGGTTCGTATTAAGACGCTGACCAAGTTTGTTAGGATTGGATAAAACAAAACAATACGCTAGAGTACTGACACAGCAAATACTTCTTTTGTAAAATCATGGGTCACAATTTTAGAATCTTAATTTATTTAGACCTGTCATTAAGATAATATAAATTTGGTAAAAACTAAAAAGAAATAAGGAGCTATAACATATTTCATTAAATCAAGGTGCATCATTTAATATACATGATTTTTGATCTTGTCACATCTTTTATTAACAATAAGATTCTCGACAAATTTGGTAAAAATCGAATGCGAATCAAATGTTATAGTGTTGACGCTCCGATAATGTTTTATCCGTTTGAACTTGTCTCCTTTCGAAGTACCATGTTGTCTTCTTTTTTTACCTGACTGTTAGGTAAGCTTTCCAGTTTGTATATACAGAATAATCTCTTAATGTGTAAGTCTAACATAGTTCACCGGGGAGACCCATTTCACAGCAATACTCTTGGCCTTGCGCTTATTTCGCGCTCAAGATAGGACCAACATATAGAAGGAGAGGACAGTAGTAGGAGTAAATATATATACAAAAGTCAAACAGGAAATGAACAATTTACAGTCAAACAGGAAATGCAGAATTCACAGAACGCTAAAGCCGAACAGGAAACACAGGAACGCAGAAAATCAGAAACACGCATTAAAACGACCAACAACTACATGCATACATAATTATCTAAAAGAAAAGT
Source organism: Cyrtodaria siliqua (assembly GCA_037043455.1). Taxonomy (NCBI): domain Eukaryota; kingdom Metazoa; phylum Mollusca; class Bivalvia; order Adapedonta; family Hiatellidae; genus Cyrtodaria; species Cyrtodaria siliqua. The sequence continues at coordinate 101,199 of JAWPHD010006783.1, forward strand.
ACGCAACAACGATTCCCGGTCGCAGCTGATGTCCCGACTGGTGTTCATTGCTGGGTGATTGCCTAATTGGGTACTGTTACCAGCAGTACTAGCCTAGACTGGATGCCGGGAAAGTAATAAGACGTGGACTCGACTGGAAAGAAGTTGTTCCATCCATTCCAGGTGGGTACTTTCGTCGACTACCCACGTTAAATAATTGACCTTTACCTATAGAGCAAAAAGGGAACAAACCATTGAGAGCAAGACAAGACAAGATTGTAGACACAAATGAGATATAGAGTCCTATAGAAACCACAGCGTCCAAATGCAATGGCATCTTTGGTGCGCGCTGTATTACAAACAAGGATCAATATTTAATTTATTATACAATGAAAAAGACCAAATACAACAGAAATGGTGGTGAAGACAGGGTTACCGACTTAGACGGTCAGTAGGCAATAAGGCCTACAGGTTAACATCAAACGTCACCGGCTTTAGGTAGACGTCATCAAAGGGTCCACAGCCTGTCCGATCATCACGCAATTAAAGTGGAAAGCACAGTGGCGAAATGTAAATTTGGTCCACCACCAAGCATGCAGTGCGTTGAAAATGATGGGTTCATAACCTCTTTTGATAAACATTTTAACAAATTAACTGGTCATATGCATTAAATCGCGCTGTACATTATTCAGTGAAGTAAATGACAATCTCCTGCGCAATGTTTTCAAACCAGAATTACGTTATAGACGTATTTTAGTCATCTTTTTGTACCGCCATTGATGTGGTGGAGGTTCTCTAAAACGAAGTTACGCCTCAGGTCAGATAGCATTTTAAAGAAACGTTTTTCTTATTTTTTCAAGCACACAAACACGTTTTATCGTCCGCATGTTTCGGCATTTGTTAGCTTACCCATATAACGATTAAAGTGGGTATATTGGAAATGCTCTGTCCCTTGTTTACGTTCTTAGAAATGTAGACTGAGCTGTTATAGACACGAACATGCCTACTGTTAGTGAACATGTTCTGTAGAATTTCTTATGAACGCCAATAACTGTTCAGTCGTTGTCCCAGCTTTTCGAAGGGAAAATATGCATGTATTTAGTGTAGGATTTTATCAGCGACGGCGACGAAGGTATCAACGTTAAGTGCATGTGTTTAGCTCTGTTTTTCTGTAAAATATGCAGTAGAACAACCAAGCTTGGCTCATCTTTGTATAATGGGTAAACATGTAAAAGTGTCCGATGGGACAGTTGCCCACAGTGTAAGTGGCACGACATATGAAACGCGGATCCCATAAGTCTCTTTTCACCGCCTAAATATTCACTGAATTTAATCAAGTACCCAATCACTGCCGGGTGATTGTGATTTTTGCAGTCAGCAACCCTCACCGAAGCTCGATTACGCGACCTTCAGCTGCTTCGTAGTCGATCGTTGTAACAGCTCGGCCACGGCGGCTCTGTTTATACTGATCAGTCCAATGCAAAGCTATATATTAGATCAACAAATGACCATCACATTGACATTTACTGGTTATCTACTTAAATCAAGTAGATGTTAAATTTAGTGTTTGCTCCCTTGTTTATACCGCCGTTTTCTTTTGTCAAAATCCTTGTTATTTTAGCTCCAAATTATCCAAACATTACGCATAGCCCAACAGTGTTAGCTATATCTGTTGATCCTTTTTATTATTACTTTTGCCTTCTTGTTTGCCTGTTTGCGTGTTTGTTTCTGTGTTTTGTGGTTGACTGTCCTCCTTCAACGCTACTTTCCCTGTCCGATCTTTTTATATTTCTTTTATAGCGTATAATACTGTGTGTTAATAAAAGGCGGTATAGTTCATATAGGGCAGGGCAGGACAGGGCAGGGCAGGACAGGCTGTCATGTTAGTAGTTTGGTACTTAATTTCAAATGTTTACTAGACTAAAATGACTGTGAGGAAACAAATACAAAGTTATACATGGCAAAGAGTGCAGTAAACAGTACACACATATATTCCATATTATTTAATTTTACAATAATATACAATTCAATTAAACAATAAATTAACTTACAAAAGTGAATTTATTGTCATCTTTCATTTATGTTTAATAACTGGATAACTGAAAATGGGTTAGTACATGTATACTTAAACCTAATTCGTGGCTTGAGTTCCTGTTAAAAAGGGGCTAGTAAACGGTGTAATTTGTACAACCATTCAAACGATCTGCATAAAATGATCTCGTAAAACACGAGCGTATGTTCACTTCAGCTGATCAATTTTCAGAAAACGTTATGTAATGGAGATCGAGTTGACATAACACGTACAAGATTCCGACATCTTCAATTCATGTATACGTATTAACGACTGAACCGAAACAACGTTGGTCAATCACGTGTTTGTAATGAAGCAATGAAAAGTTCTATATACACAATAAGTGGTGAGTATGTATAGTATAAAGGCTATGAAGAGACATCTTCTCCATTAAGTATGACTCAACGTCAATGTTAGTTATGTGTGTGTTCGGAGTAAGTAATACTAAACGATAATGAATATTGTTTCACTGAGAAATCCCGAGCTTTTACCCATAGACATGTGATAAAGAGTTTTACCGACTTGGAACATTTCAAGACAAAACATAACTGACGTGAGATGTGCGTCAATCAGTATTTTAAATTAGATTTTAGATAGTGAAGTGTATTTCAACTGGCTAGACATATATCAAACATTCCACAATTAAAAGCTGATTTAATGATGGACATCAAAATTCTAAAATTTACAGCTGATGTAATGATGGACTTGTAGTTGACAGGTTGGCTAGACATACATCAAACATTCTACGATTAACAGCTGGTTAAATGGCGGACTTGTCAACTGGCAAGATATACATCAACATTCTAAAATTAACAGCTGATTTAATGATTGACTTGTCAACTGGCAAGATATACATCAAAATTCTAAAATTAACAGCTGATTTAATGATGGACTTGTCAACTGGCAAGATATATATCAAAATTCTAAAATTAGTAGCTGATTTAATGATGGACTTGTCAACTGGCAAGCTATACATCAAAATTCTAAAATAACAGCTGATTTAATGATGGACATGTCAACTGGCTTCACATACATCAAATAATCTATGATTAACAGTTGATTTAATGATGGACATGCAAGATAACTAATTGCTACAACTGCACATCTAATCATTACTTATACAGGAAAACAAAAGGCAGTATAGTGTATATAGGACATTCGGGCGTATGCCTATAACATTGTCTTCCTCTACAATTCAGAATGATTCAATTACGAATTATTTTAAACGCACCTACCTCTCAGTACTTTCCCATCAGCCATCTTTGAAATATTGAACTATTTGAAATAGTCCGCTAGCCTACTTTTCTATATTGTTTGTATTCGTTGTTTCCTGCGGATCCTCTCTTTGGCAATTAGTTGATGTCTGTCGCAGGATGACCCTAGTGGTTGGGGCTAACTCAAGAAAGAATCAATGACGGTCAATGCATTTACATAAGTTTAATGCAACTTTTAAAATATGATAAATATATATACAATTATCTAAAAAAAAAAGCGAATACACAGATGAAATATGAAAAAAATGTTCTCATGAACGTTTAAGACGTTCTTAGTATTGTAACAAATACTGAATGTGTCGACTGATTATATACGACACTAAAGTGTTGTTAAAGTTATAACAATGTTGATCAATGATCTAGCGCGATAACTGTGATGCGCGAGAGCTCATGAAGATGATGATGCGCGAATCCAATGAGTGATTGTCATCAAATGCCTTCTATAAGGGCTGACGACGCGATATGACTGAGGTTGTGGATGATGTTCCTCCAGTGAGGACTGATAACGGGCCCACCTCGTGTCCCGGGGATTGTCGCTACTAGAACATGGCCATGTTACACAGGTACGGGGACCGTCTCCACCGCTCTTAACGTTATGCGTGGAAGCTTAGCTCCACTCCGGAACGCTTACATCCACACCTGGATGGCTTATATTCAAACCTGGATGGCTTATATCCAACCCTGGATGGCTTAGGCACATATTTCCTGTGAATTTCGCCGTCCAACTCCTGCTCCAAACAAAGCAACTATTAAGCAATCCCGGCCAGAACTAGAAGACAATGGATTTTATAGCAAACGTTACGCCCAAACCATTATTCCCCCCTTCAGTCTGTGACATACGTGGCTAAATTCGCAGTATTAAATTCTACACGAAAGGTCTGTTACACAATTTTGAGATAAACCTATACTTTTACATGCATTAGCACAAAACTAAAATTACTATGGCGGCCTTCCGGACGTCCTATGGCGGCCACTTAAAATGTGCACGGTTTTCCGTGTTACCTGAATATATCATGAACATTGTGAATTTGGTTCAACTTAACAATGAATTAGGGTGTAACTAACAGGTGCTTACAAGAGCTATGTGCGACCAATACGCTCTACCCGTGACATTTTGTGACAATGTCAATCCAAATACAAATATAATCATCATAATGTGTTTTAGTTTAATATTCAGTGTGCATATGCATTTACCTAAGCCCCAGTATCCATACGATTTTATTATTTAGATTAGTTGTTCATTAATATTAATTCATATGATACTTTCTGACTGTCATAAATTAATGTTATGTGATTGAAGTACACATTGTTTTAATTAGATGTACAACTGTTATCAATATAAACTCCATTTAGATTACATTTATGATAAAGCAGCAAACATCAACCGTGTCGTCGCGTTTCTACTCAAAACATTTTCACAAACCATAATTAAATGGAAGGTAACTTGCGGCTTAACATAATTTATATGCACTGTTCTTATGAAGCTGAAACACATTTTGAGGGTTTTCGTTTATATTTGGATTGACAATTAATAAACACATTAAGTCGCCTCCAGTCCCTTTCAAAATGGTAATGCATCCCCAGAACTATCATGTAATATCCAGTCTGGGTCTCCTGGCATGGAATTCACCAACCATTGTTCAAACTACTCTTAGACTTGAAAAAATTTCGTTCTCAAATATTTCCTTGACATTCAAAGACAAACAATTTTATAAAGTTGCTATTTATTAGTATTTATCATGCGTTAACATAGCAGCTGCGGCTTTAACCAGTCAGGCCAAACCCAAAAACTGGAGCGTCGAATTAAGTTGTACTAACTCATAATTCATTTAGCGCATATTCAATCACGCGTATTTTAATAACCCGTGAATAGACCTATACTTTTAATCGGTACAAAACAGAGTCTTGCACATACTCAAATTTTTTATCTATTCATAGGTTGAAATCACCAAGAATAATAAAAGTAGGTATAAAAGTAGGTATAAAAGTCGAACGGGAAATGCAGCATTCAAAATCACAGACAACCAAAACCTCATTAACAAAATAAGAAATAATTACAAGAAAAAATAGATGCAATGAACGGGAAATACAGCAGTCAAAATCAACGACAACCAAAAGCTCATTAACAAAACAATTTCAATTACAAGAAAAAATAGATGCATAATAAGCGACACCACAAATATAAAATGGTTGACAATATTGATACCGCCTGGGATCGGTCAGTGGGGAAAAAGTCGCAGGGGCTCAATCTTTAGGGTAAATTAGCTTGATTGAATGCTCGAAACTATATTTTGGAGCTGCTTTTTGCTAAATTATTTTTGATATATTTTTTGAAAACATTTCGGAACACATGAATTATTAGATAAACTATATGTTGTATATTCTGTACTATTCTAGTAACTATTTAATGTATGGTTGATCAAAATGTGTTGTCAATATTATTTATATCGTTTGTACAATTCACTTTATTTCTTATTTTGCATATTGTTTAAACCGGTATTAAGCTACAATGTTTGCTGTCTTTATAGAATGCCCTAAGCGTCTGGCGTCTGGCATAAAGCGCCTGGTATAAAGGGAAAGTATTTAGATCATGAGGTATAAGTGTCAAACCGTTATGTAATTCCAACAAGGCTTTGGTTTTTATTATTGATAAGATGCCATAAAATAATCACTTGTAAAAAAACATATCAGTCGTTGGCCATTGTTACAAATACTTTCAGATATTTTTAATATCATATGCAATTATTTAATTGTTTTGCAATGGTTGATTTATTTAGAAGGTGTTTTCTACTATTACTGTTTTTGTTTAATAACAATATATGTATTTTGACTTTGAATGTGAACGGACCTCGGAAACACACTTGGATTTCCAAGACCGTTGAAATTATCATTGCTTTATTATTATATTGGATGACCGATTCTATTGAAAATGGTGAAATAAGTAGCAAACTCTATGAAAAGAGTTTTGATATTGTTAAGTATTCCCATTTAAATGGGGATGTTCCCCGAGCTACTTCTTATGGGGTCTATGTGTCTCAACCTATTCGTTTTTCTAGATCTTTTCCTCGAGTTGAGGAACTTTAATACTCTTAATCTTTGTATATTAATTGAAAAGCTACACCATCAGGGCTACCATTACCATAAACTTCGTAAAATCTTTGCACAATTTTTTATCGTAACCTTGATCTACTTTCCAAATAGAAAAGTCATTTAAGAACTGTTCTGCGACAAGGACATACACAACGTGACTTTTATGGTGACGCGATTTACAAACTTCGTAAGATCCTTGGTTATGATCACTTTCATACTATCTTTGTTAAACTTGTTAAAAGGTTAATCAAAAGAAGTTATGACCCTATCATTTTGCAACTCACTGCATGCTTGGAGGTGTACCCATTTACAGTTCGCCACTATGCTTTCCTCTTTAATTCTGCGATGACCGGACAGACTGTGGAACCTATGATGACTCTACCTAAAACCCGAAAGGACGGTGACGTTTGATGTTTGTCTGCAATATTGTCTTGTCGTGCCCTCAATGGTTTATTTTCTTGCTGCTCTGGCTTCTGCCAAGTCATTGAGTACATTCTTTGTGGCTTTCTAGGCTATTGTTTTTTGTATTTATATATACACGAGCATCTTAATGTTTTACTTCTATTGCCTATTAATGCTGCCTTGTTGGTTGGAGAATAGTTCATGGTGGGGATTTCTTTATTTACACGGTCCCGTTTCATTGGGATGACAGTAGAGTAAGTGTGCGGTTTGGTGCACAATAGAACCTGGTTTAAACCCCAAGCGGCCTTTTTTACCGCTGACTGTTCCAAGGCGGTATCCCTATTGTCAACCATTTTGTGTTTGTGACGTCATATGCCTTTATTCCTTATTATCATTACCATTCATGTTTGTCGTTTTGCGTGTTTTGGGGTTTACTGTGTTCTGTGAAAGCTGCATTTCCTGTTTTTACTGCATTTACTTTTATACTTATTTCTATTATACAATTTATAAAATAACATTATTAATTGCGGATAATCGGTTATTATGTGCCATTGCGTTGTGGATAACTGGATAACCAGATTGAATATTGGTGGCGAAATAAAACAAAAAACAACAACATTACGTCGTTTATTCTTCAAATCACACACATACTCTGTGATTTATTTTTAGTTTACACTCGTTCAAATAATAATACTAGTAGACCAAATGCAGCGAATACACAACACTGGTTTGGTGTGTCGCCCGCCATCCAAAAACATGGTTTCCCCAGTGATAAAGGATGAATCGTCGGATGCCAGAAACCCGATAGCTTTGGCTACGTCCAGAGGAGCTCCTACACGACCAAGAGGGTGTTTACTAATTTCGCTTACGAAGAGCTAAAAACGAGAGCAAGATAAATATAAGCATGTATACACTTCCGAAAAAGTCAACATATCTCTATTAGTAGTTGAAACTATTTTAAAATATCTTAATAGACAGCGAACAAAGGCTTTGAATGAACAATGCGGGGTAAACTGTTATTAGTTTTGTAAACAGGTACATTAGATGAACTATTATTTCATATACTGGTATTATTCTACATATAAGCTTTACAATAGTGAATATTATGTACTAGCTGTCACTACACTGTTGACTGATAAGTCCCATCGAATACTAGTTAGCGTTTTCTCTGCATACTTATTTATCACATAACTTGCGGTATATAGGTGTAATAAAGCCATGATATATTTATCATATAACACTCGTGAATTAAATATGCAAATGAAGGCCGAATCATCGTTCGGTCTTTTCCATTCAGCTCGGAAAACATTTCTGCAGTGCTATAGTTTGTAAAAACCCAAACGCTTTCGACTTACGCCTTCAGCAGGGGTACAGACAGGTCAGAATAATGTGACGTTGACAAAACGTTTGTCTTAAGTTTCGCAGTAAAGAAACCATTGAGTTCGCTGCTTCAAGTAGACATATCATCACATCACACAACAACACACAGATAAAAGTCCAGACATTGTGCCTATAATCGTCGGGTAGGACGCCTGTCGTAGGTGTAGGGACTATAATCCTTAGAAATACACACACACACACTTGCAAAAGGTTGTTGTTTGCGGCTCCACGTCACGTTGAATTACATTGCGCAAGAAACTCGGTTTATACATAAACCTGAAAATTCGAAGAGATCGTTGGTATTTTTCTCTGTCTCTTTGCCTGGAAACCCTAAGAATCTTAAATGCGTCGGGCGGAAAGCAAATTGTTCAGTAATATTAATCAAGCATATATGTTTCATTTGGTCTTCATAGCAGGTTTAATACAGAGAGGATCGGGGAGGGTTCACAAACTGTTATTCCTTGCTTTAAAGGAGAAGCGTTGAGCTACAAGACAGAGTACTGTAGAGTTCGTAGTTGTGGATTGCCTATGGAAGAGAGAAGGATTTAAAATGGTTATGCATGCATTACACCGTGCTCCAGTTGTGTCCAATGGCCGGAGCATTTTCTCTATTCCATGCTTTCACATGTTGCTAAACCGTTGCAACCTTCCACTGGAAAGAGGACGGTATGCATGGCAGACTTGGAACATATACTTGAAACTGCAACAGAAAACGTTGTAAACTTCAGCAACATGCCTATTGGTATTGATGAAGCAGATTATGATGCTTTGGGAGAAATTGCATGTGTTCTGTATAATAAATCAAGCAGTACACGGATGATTTAATGAAGTCATTATACAAATAAACTCTGGAAATTACGCAATTCCACCAACAAACTACATTAATACAGCAAGCATAATCGATGTGGCTATCAAGCAGGATGTGAATGGTCTCAATCAATTATACACCAGTGTGGTGGTCCTAGGTCGGAGGAAGTAGTGGGGGGGGGGCGGGCATACCAAGGGTTTATTAAACAAATGTACTAATTTATTGTCTAATTCCCATCACTAGGGGCAACATTTATGTATAATTCCGGAGGGTAGGGGTTAATATCAAACTATCCATGTTTGTGTATGATATCCCTACCACGGGGAATTGTTTTTGTCTAATCCCTGGGGAATGTCCTGCCGCTCCTACCCCAGGTAGAGTAAACGATTGATAGGTGCAGGTACATTATACTAAAGATAACGTTATACTTTATCCGTCTTAATGCGTCTGCACTGGTTTTACAGTCGAAGCCAAAATATAGTGAATGAGAGAAAGTATTATTTTAATGTACAGCTGTATCTTATATTTACAGTAGTTTGGCCGCCATCTTGGATATATGGCGGCCATCTTGAAAATGATCGAAATTTAATTGGCTCAAGTTATTTTTCATTTGAAAACAATAGTTACAAGCACTGGGCAAAATAGCATACTTGTATCACAATCTGAACTATTTTCTGGTTATTTCCATCCCTAATATCAGAACATTTTAATCATCTTTATGATCATTGTACATTTTTGGCTACATTTATTTTCATTGCAATAGTTTTTTAGATGATTTTCTTGTAAATGTAGAATGTCTTTGTACTCCTGAAGAAGGTGTAAAGCCGAAAGCGTTCTAGTATCTATTTTGGCTAGTATACAAGCTAGCTAAGAGTTTTCTTTTATTTGTTTATATAACTGTAAATTATATTTTTTCACATTGTATCTTAACAAAATAACTCTACTATTTAGTATTCTTTCTGGATCCAGTGTTTGTGAAAGGTGTTCTGTTCAATATATGATTTTCTCTAATATATATATATAAAGGTATATATATATTCATATATTCATATTCATAGTCTTGGTAAGTCTTAGTTTAATACATACACTTATGGATAGGGTTCGTTAATTCGTTAATACATTGAATGTTACTGTAATGAACCTACATTTCACGTAATGTAATCTCGAAACATACATTATTGAATTCTCTGAACGCCTAATGCGAGCTAACATATCTAAATTTGAGTAGTGCTTTAAATTTAAATGTGAAACTAATATATCGAAACAACAAAAGCTTGACGTCGTCTGGGAGAGATATATGGTTCGATACTATACTATGTATATATTCCTATTCAGTTACATGCACGTATGTACAATGTATGAGGTTCATTAATGTATCGAACCAGCAAATCACTTTTATGATTACTAGTACAATATATACGTTTCATATGTTATAGAACCCTCAGAAAGCCTAATACGATCTGAAATATTTTTTATTTAGGTACTAGATTAATTAAAAGGTTTCAACTTATCTACTGACCCCATACAGGGTTGTTATATATAAACGATTATATATTTAAGAACCCTGAACAATAAAAGCTAGAAAGCGAAAATTGCTTAACAATCAACGCGTTATTGTTTGATTAAACATTCAAAAACTAACGCGTGACCTTTTAATGTCTAACAAGTTAGAACATGTTGAATTATCATTATTTTTCTGTTGACTATATAGGGGAAAGTCTCATTTCTAACGCGTTAGGAAATCGGGAATAACGCGTCAGAAAGTTTGTGGTAAGACGTTACTCTTTCTAAAGCATTACTTTTAGGACTTACGACATGAGCCGCCACTTATAGTTGTCTGTAAATATCAATATTGAAGAATAATTTTGCAATCTGGAAAGCTTTCCTTTCGTAATATGTATGCTATATAAACAGCGGTCACCTAGTCGTCTTCCTCGTCGTTCATTCCAGCTTTCTTGAGTATGTTAGTTCTGATTGCACCTAGACTGAAATTACGGAAAAGCATAACACGTAAGTATTCATCAGTTACAAAAAAGCAAGATGAATGCAGTCAAATCGCACCAAAGTTATTTATTGAACTAGACGTAGGTTAAGGGAACAATTACGGCCATTCTCTCTCTCTCAATTCCTAAGTATCTTTGAATAATATCGCACCGAAATAATGTGACACACATAACATTTAGTTTGAAAGAGGTCAGTTACACTTTAAAGTAGCTATCCCGCCAACAACAGCCAAATGTTACAACATATGTAAACATACTGACGACGAGGTATATTTATAACTTACATATTTTGAGAATCCAAACTCTATAAATCTCGTAACCCTGATCTACCTCTAAATTATAACCTATATAATTTATTACCATATAAGTCAGGTTTTGGTAGTCCTTGTCGCAGAAGAGTCCTTAAATTACTTTTATATTTTAAAGGCAGGTCAGGGTTACGAGATTTATAGAGTTTGGATTCTCAAAATGGTAATGTGATCTACAAACTTCGTAAGATCCTTGGCCCTAATCACTTCAATACAATCTTTATTAAACATAATGGTTAGTGATTCTAACCTAGCGTGGATATCTTTATTTCTGTTAGGTTTGGATTTTTAAATTTGGCATATAACGGAGAAAGTTATTAACGCGTATATCCCAAAGACACAGCATACTTAAAGTCAGTGCAAAATGTGTTATTACTTTACTTACTTTATTGAATTGACTCGAACGCCTTGAGCAGCAAACTCTGAGAAAATAACGTAACATATTAAAGATAAAAAGTAGCAAACATAAAACTAATCGGTGAGACAAATTTGACAACTAGTATTATAGCATTATACGGCATTATAATCACAGTAAAATGAACAACATAATGAAACATAACAATAGCTTAATTCTGATTAGCATAATAACAGTAAAATGAAATAAAATTATATATAAGTTACTGTCCATTAGATAGAACGTAAACAGTCCATGTAAGACACATGACCTGTGAATTTCCATGGCATTAAAAAAGTAATCCGCCCACGTACAAGGGGACGTTATAGGTCTTCTGTCAGAATGGTTAATGTATGCCTTGAAATACACCACGTTGTGCCATGCCGATCTTTAGAAGCTGGATTTCGTGAACATAAATATAATGCAGGTAATCCTAAAAGGTTAACAAATTATGAGTACCAACACTTTCGTCAGTCAGGTCATAGTTTCAGTAAGGTCATTTTGCAACCAGTTGCATATATGATATTGATGCTACTACAAACGTTAAAATAAAAGCTAGACATATTACAGAATTATAGTGGATAAAACACTGCAAACACCATATCCGCTGGTGGATACGCGCTGTTGGTACTGATTATATTTGTTATTAATAGTCGGTTAGTATTAGGTTTTTTGGAAATATTTCGTTGTTGATCAATATTATCATTAAGACCCAATTAAACATTTTGCTATGCTCTGGTAGGTCATGTCATCACTGATAATTTTGAGAAGAAATATAAAAAGATCGGACAGGGAAAGTAGCATTCAAGGAGGACAGTAAACAGTAAAGCGCGAGAGTTTTTTTTAAACATTTAAGTAATTTAAGAACTCTTTTGCGACAAGGACTGACTTCTATGGTATGTGATTCACAAATTTCGTAAGATCCTTGGTCATAATCACTTTCATACAATATGTATTTAACTTGTCAAAACGTTTATTAAAAGAAGATATGACATTATCCTTTTGAAACGTTCTGCCGGTTAAGTTGTTGGCCCATTAACAGTTGGCCACTATGATTTGCTCTTTGATTTTAAGATGACCGGACATAGTGTCGACCCTATGTTGACGTCTACATCAATCCTCAAAGGACGGCAGCGTTTGGTGTTTGTTTTTAATATTGTCTTATCGAACCCTTAAAGTAAATGAGTTCTTGCTTTATGTCCTTCTATGCTTTTATATTCATATGTACATGATCATTTATTTTTTAATATTTATATTGTATATTAATGCTGTCTGAAGTGTTGTAAGATAATATAATCTGACGGGGATATCTATATTTACATTGTTCCGTTTTACTGGGATGACAATAGGGTAAGAGTGAGGTTTTTTGCACCATAGAAAAAGAGATATAGGGTCCTATAGAAACCACAGGGTCCGAACGCAATGGCATCGTAGGTCCGCACCGTACTGCAAACAAGGACTTGATAATACAATGAAAGAGACAAAAAACATCAGAAAGGGTGTTGAAGACAGGGTTACCGACTAGGAAGGGTCAGTAGGTAATAAGGCCCACTGGTTAGCTTGAATCGATTGTATATGCGCACAATCCTCGCTATTATCCTGTCTTCAGCGCCCAAATAGACAAGACAGTGTAAACAAAACAACATCCCATCAAAAGGAATTGTCTAACAATAAAGTCAACATCCGGAGAAACTAACTAAAGAAACACATACAAAATAATAAACATCTCCAGAATCGTTCTGAACAACCATAGTAGTTGCAGCTAAAGAAAAAACCAATCTAGGGTACGACCAGAAAACCCGAGGGACGAAAGCTCATGCACCCACCTCCCTTAGTTAGGGTTTCAGTAGGTACAATCATAGAGTCCCAAAAGGTAGTCCAGTCATCGCACAAGTGAAAAGTGAAGCGTAATGACTGTAGAGGGGTCAATCACTAAATATGCAGTGCGCTGTAAAACCAAAGGGTTATAGTTTAAATCCCTAAAGGTACATTTTGCAACAGACCGTTCCTATGCGGTAGCCCGTCTGTTAGTCCTTTTGTGTTTGTGATGCCATGTCTTGTCTTTTATTCGTCTTTGTTATTATTGCTTGTTTCAATGCGTGGTTCTTGATTGGCTGTGGTCATTGAATGCTACATGTCCTGTTCGACGTGTATACCTACTCTTATTACCTCTCATTAGCAAACTCGATCAACCCGAGTCTTTCTGCTTGTTATTTTTATTGCTTGTGCTCGTTGTTGGATCACCTTTATTGTATTGACTGACAACTGATCCATCACGAGCATCTTATTATTGCGAGCTCCTTGGTGTAAATACTCACCCATCGCGAGCACCTTGTTGTAAATACTCACCTATTGCGAGCACCTTGGTGTAAATACTCACCCATCGCGAGCACCTTGTTGTACTTACTCACCCATCGCGAGCATCTTGTTGTAAATACTCACCCATCGCGAGTACATTGGTGTGTATACTCACCCATCGCGAGCTCCTTGTTGTAAATACTCACCCATTGCGAGCTCCTTGGTAAGCTTGTCTAAAGCAGCTTTGCTGATACTGTATGCGGCAACCCCAGGATACTGTTCATACACAAAATACGTTTTAGGTTTCACCGTACAAAACATAAGATAGGTACATTACATTAACCAAATCCATTATTCAAACTATTATTTGTATTGATCGAATATCAAACGTACGTGAGATTAAATCGGGTGCTGACATTTTAATTTATGGGTAAGTGTTAACCAAAGGTTAGGGTAGGGGTTAAACTCAAATGCAAGAATGTTGTGTTATTATGGTGTTGTTTGTTTTGGTGTTTGGTGTTTTATGCGAGGTTTTTCTTGGTAACTAAATTACTTGTATTCAATACAAAAATAATGTTTGCAAATGAAATATAGGAAATAGTATTACAGTAAAAGCATAAGCTCAGTACACTCTCCAAATCTATGAGTAAATTACCAGCACCAACTTCATATTGAATATAAAAGCAAATATAAAAGTCAAACATGAAAGGCAGCTTTCATAGAACACAGTAAACCCAAAAACACGCAAAAAGACACACAATAATGGCAATAGTTATAAATAATAAAGGCATATGACGTCACAAAAACGTCATAAAAACAAAAAGGGTTGACAATAGGGCTACCGCTTTGGAAGGTCAGTGGGGTAAAAGGCCGCTGGGGGTTTAAACCAGGTTCTAGGGTGCATCAAACTTACATTTACCCTACTGCCATCCCAATATGAATGGGACATTGTAAATAAAGAAATCTCCGCCATGAACAAGGTAGCATTAATAGGCAATATTAGTAAAACACAAAGATGCTCGTGTATATATAAATACAAAACAAACGATAGCCTAGAAAACCAAAAAGAAGGTATTCGATGACTTGGCAGAAACCAGAGCAACAATAGAATAAACCATTGAGGGCACAACAAGACAAGATTGCAGACAAACATCAAACATCACCGTCCTTTTGGGCTTTAAGGTAGACGTCATCATAGGGTCCACAGCCTATCCGGTCATCGCACACTTAAAGAGGAAAGCATATTGGCGAAATGTAAATGTGTCCACCACTAAGCATGTAATACGTTGCAAAATGATAGTGTCATAACATCTTTGGATAAACCTTTATCATGTTTAACAAATATAGTATGAAAGTGATCATGACCAAGGATCTTACGAAGTTTGTAACTTGTTTTTATATATCTTTACAATAACATATATCGTGTTTGTCATTTTGCGTGTTGTGTTCTGTGAAAGCTGTATTTCCTGTTCGACCTTTATGCTTATTTCGATGGTGACGTGATTTACAAATTTCGTAAGATCTTTGATCATGATCACTTTCATACTATCTTTGTTAAACTTGTTAGAAGGTTTATCAAACGAGGTTATGACCCTATCATTTCGCAACGCACTGCATGCGTGGTCCTGTTTAATTGTGCGATGATCGGACAGGCTGTGGACCCTATGATGACGTCTACCTAAAGCCCAAAAGGACGGTGACATTTGACGTTTGTCTGCAATCTTGTCTTGTCGTGCCCTCACTGGTTTGTCCTCTTGTTGCTCTAGCTTTTGCCAAGTCATTACGTACCTTCTTTGTGGCATTCTAGGCTATTGTTGATTTGTATTTATATATACACAAGAGCATCTTTGTGTTTTACTTATAGTGCCTATTAATGCTGCCTTGTTGGTTAGAGAATAGGTCATGACGGGGATTTCTTTATTTACGCTGTCCCGTTTTATTGGGATGACTGTAGGGTAAATGTGAGGTTTGGTGCACCATAGAACCTTATTTAAACCCCCAGCGGCCTTTATTGCCACTGACCGTTCCATGGCGGTATCCCTATTGTCAACCCTTTTATGTTTGTGATGTCTTATTTGGCCTTTTATTTATCTTTAAAGTTGTCTTTTGTTTCTGTGTGTGTTTGTGGTTCATTGTCGTCCTTGGATGCTACATTTCTTATTTGATTTTTATATCTAATTGTGCAGGATTGTTCAGTATTAGTTTTCAAAGTGGAAAATCTGGTTCATTATTTTAATTGAGAATTAACAAATATATTGCATATTGTGAATTAAGATATATTGTGAGAGGATAACAAGTTGTTGTGCTCATCTAGTGACATTGGATTATTGGATTATTAGGATATTTGGACTATAATGAATTAATAACCATGAAAGACATAAAAAGAAATTGGTTAAAAGGACACTTGACGACTTTGATTAAAACGACACTTGACAATTTAGAATAAAGGAACACCTAACAATATTATTTTGATTTTATTCGTATATCGGATTTTAAAGAAATACTGGATCCATTTTATGTATTTTATGTTGTAATACTTGAATAACTTTGTTGATTATATTTTATCAAATAATTGTTGCTGGATTTACTTCCTTTCTTGTTTTATTTTACCCGTAACATAGATCAAATGTAGGAAAACGTGTATTCATTCGTCATAAATAAGAAATATGGTCTATTATTACAAAATAATAATTATATATGTCATAGCCCACATGACGTCATTGTTAAAACAAAATAATTTGCATTCAGTTATTTATTTATTTTATTAAAGTAACAAATAATATTGTACCATAACATATACAAAACATACAGTATATTATACGCAATATTAAGTAAACAAATGAATATCCAGCCTAATGGAGCTTATTAATCACTATATAAGTATCAAATGCATTATAGATTTTACAACCCATATACTAGGTATTAACAAAAGGAAACAGATCAATTGATATAACCAAATATGTAACTGAACTTGCCACCGTTTATAGACAAATTGTTGGTATCCTTATGGGTACGAACTGTGCACCACTTGTCGCAGATTTGTTTTTATTTTGCTATGAAAGATATTTCATGTTGAGTCTTTCACCAGATACCCAGGCAGATGTTATTGAAGCCTTTAATGACACCTCTCGGTATCTGGATGACATCGTGAACACTGACAACCGTTTCTTTCCAACTATGATTAATAATATTTATCCTAAAGAAATTCAGCATAACAAAGCTAATACATCTGATAATAACGCTTTTTTTTCTTGATTTAGATCTCTCGATTGAAAATGGTGAAATAATTAGCAAAATCTATGACAAAAGAGATGATTTTAATTTTGACATTGTTAATTATCCAAACTTGGATGGGAATGTTCCCCGAGCAACTTCTTATGGGGTGTATGTGTCTCAACTTATTCGTTTTTCAAGAGCTTGTACTCGAGTTCAGGACTTTAATATTCGTAATCTTTGTATAACTAAAAAGCTACTCAATCAGGGTTACCGTTACCATAAACTTCGTAAAACCTTTGCAAAATTGTATTATCGTAACCCTGATCTTCTTTCCAAATATAAAAGTAATTTAAGGACTCTTCTGCGACAAGGACTATCACAACCTGACTTATATGGTGATGTGATTTATAAACTTCGTAAGATTCTTGGTCATGATCACTTTCATACAATCTTTGTTAAACTTGTTAAAAAGTTTATCAAAAGAGGTTATGACGCTATCATTTTGCAACGTACTGCATGCTTGGTGTTGGACCCTTTTACAGTTCGTCACTATGCTTTCCTCTTTAATTGTACGATGACCGGACAGGCTGTGGATCATATGATGACGCCTACCTAAAGCCCAATGGGACAGTGGCGTTTGATGTTTGTCTATGATCTTTCTTGTCGTGCCCTTATTGGTTTATTCTCTTGTTGCTCTGGCTTCTGCCAAGTCCTTGAGTACCTTCATTGTGGCTTTCTAGGCTATTGGTTTTTTGCATTATATTTATACGAGCATATTTGTGTTTTACTTATATTGCCTATTGATGCTGCCTTGTTGGTTAGATTAGATCATGGCGGGGATTTCTTTATTTACACTGTCCTGTTTTAATGGGATGACAGTGGGGTAAGTGTGAGGTTTGGGGCACCCTAGAAGCGGTTTAAACCCCCAGTGGCCTGTGTTGCCACTGACCGTTCCAAGGCGGTAGCCCTATTGTCAACCATTTTGTGTTTGTGATGTCGTTTGCATTTTTTATTACATTTGCCTTCTCGTTTGTCTGTTTGCATGTTTGTTTTTGTGTTTTGTGGTTGACTGTCGTCCTTGTATGCTGCTTTCCCTGTAAGATATTTTTATCTTTCTTGCTCTAAAAGTGGATATAAAAATAATATAAGGTGAAACATTGCTTTCTAAACTGAGCAATAATTAAACGTACGTTTCTCCTAAATTTACCTGAACATAATTTTCGAATTCACATGTTTTTTTAAATAGCTTACAATTACTCAATTTGGTTTGAGAATTGACATCATTGAGCCATATTTCCTCCTAAGTTGTCCTCACTTTTTATTTACCTTCTTATATAAAAGACGTATTATAATCTTGTAATGACAAATTACCAAAGACCGAAACATTGTTAGTTCTTTAAAAATAGTTTTAATAACATGCGATCAATTGCTGTTATATTTTGAATAACAAATCATTTTCCTAATTCGATTATTATGGTGATGCATAGGTATCAGTCGTTTCAATAAACGTAAGATGTCTTCTAATTTTAGGCTGTATTTAGCCCATATCACCATGACTAGCGGGATAAGAAGTACGAGGAGCGTTCAATATGTAATGCAACTAGCCGTCGTTTTAACGTTGGGTGAGGTTTACACACACAATTTGAAAATGATCTTATAGAATCAACCTTTAGTGCCACTTTCTGAAATTTTATTAAAATCAGTGAATATATAAGTCTATGACAACTGTTTGTTTGGGACATATTCATATACACTGCCTTAAAAAGCGGCAGAAATGTTTAATGAATCTTCATAGGTCGTATTGTTGGATTCATAAAATAATGCATTTTGCAGCAAAGTAATTTATTCAAACGTTTGTTGTAACTACAAGTATGTGTAAATATTACGTAAACTATGTTTTCAATACAAAACATCGATATAGTCCAAGGCAAGAAATGCCGTTTTCTTGGAAATATAAAAGTCCTGAAAATACCAAATTCCAATAAATATAATAGTCAAATGCAGTTTGACGATATGACGGAAAATGGTTTTAAATACATTGGTAACGAATTGACAGGATGCTCTAAAGATTTAATATAAAATCAACAATTTTAGTTACTCCGCTCCAAACATATTAAAGCCTGAAGTTGCTCTTCGCTATTTTAGCATACAAAATAAGCTATATTTTGTCGCACTGACAACATTTAAGGAGCAATAAACCCAAATATAAACACATTACAAATAAAAAACATTTTCATATGGAAGGTATAAAAATGTGTGGTTTAGGCAAAAAAAAGTCAATATTGACCGTCGAAATCCGATTTTTAGTCAAAATAGATTTTTCCGTTTTTGGCGTGTTCAGTTTCATTTACATGTCTTAAAAAATGCCCTCAAAAAACATTTTTTATTGGATGGAAGTATCTGAAATTTGATAAATTAATGGGGAAAAGTTCATTTTAACATAATCCGTATCAATAACTGCAACAATGGACCATAATTAAATTTTATATAATGAACGCCCCTCGTACATTAATGTTCACCGAGGAAAAATCGTATATCTCACTATGTGTAATGTGCCTGGTGTAGAGAAATATTATACCCTCAAACACTTGAGGCATACTACATAGCTGGAACTATTCTACAATCATATATCTTGGGGTATGAAGTATACATTATATCAACCTTATTATATAAGTATAGAATAGAGCATGAGTTTTGCACGTGTACGGGGAGATAAATACACACTATGCATCGTGTAATACCCGAGGATATACACAGCATATGCTAGTTATTGTGGTACAAATACAATAGAGCATGCGTTTTTCTGTACCATAGCTCTAATGGTTTTCCTTTGTTCTTGCTTATGATATAATTATCATAAACCTGGAGGTCTGAGCCGTGCTATAAATGCCGGTATATTTCAGCCGTGCTATAAATGACAGATTCGGCAGTTATACCATTGTCTACTCAATTTTACGCACGCGCAGTTGTAATTTACAACAAAGCTGTCAATCAAAACGACTACACCATTACCAAAACAACACTCCTTGACATTGCATTTGCCCAGTAGTATACAAAGGCGAATGGCTACAATAATCAAAACATGGGTCATGCTCATGTCGCGTGATAATGTTATTTCTTGATTGGATCGAGCTGTTAATTTTACGGAAAACAGCAACGCCCTAAAACTTCTTGCACATGCGTAGATGGAATATGGCTCTGGACAAAACATTTATAGCATATTTTTCTCGTATGCGATTTATACTGCACTCTCGGGCCAGGCCCTCGAGAAGCAGTATAAAGGGCATATACCCGAAAAACCATGCTATAAATATTACCTAATGACGAAAATGCTTTACCAGCAGATTCGCTGAAAGCATATGCTATCTAGGTATTAGTAGATAAAAATATGTGCATAAAATAAATAGTACAAAATACAGGAACAGGAGAAGATTCAATAGGTAAACCATAAAAACCATTGAAGACCAGTTACAAACAGAATTAAGTTGCTATAGATATAAAACATGTACATACCACACGCTTCCCGGCTATACTGGACATATTGACGATATTGGCTAATGATAAAATAATAGTATTAAACTTTTGAGAGAGGACACCAGATGTATAATAATGGAATCTTATACATTCTCAACTATATACATTTATTAGATATGATAATGTCCAAAGTACATACTTAATGGTTTGAAACTTCATACACGTAGTGAACATAAATAATTGTAAGACATAACGTCTTATGACTTGTAACTAGTTTATATATACTGACATGAATTAAACTGAATTGGATTGTATAACGGCTCATCAAAACATTATAGATTATTTAGAGCCGCCCTTGAGAGAGGGGAATGATACGTGTATAGGCCCATACCCTTACTCCTACCGAAGTTGCTTTGTTTTCTACATGACATAATGTGAATTCTAGTGCATTTTCAAAACATTTAATTGCTAAATCCTATGATAATGACCCCGTGCGAGGCCCTTAAAATCTGACAAGCTAGGCTAACATTGCTTGTCGAATTTTAGGTGTGTGATGGTGTGGGGTGGATGGGACGAGAGCCTCTGGTTGGCTCTTGTTATTTACGGATAAGCCAATTCAATCTGTAACGTAAAGGTTCTTGGTATGAATTGAATGTTGTTTAATGACTCATCAACACATGATTCGAGAGAGGAATCTGGAACCTGGAACCTGACATACTATACTAAAGATATAATCTTATACTAAAGATATAATCTTATATATAATTCTTTAAACTAACGTGCTTGGAGGATAGACTCCAATATACAAAGCCTCCCAGTTTACGTCCCCATCCGACGGACGAGGCTTATGAAAAGCGTCTTGCTGAAGAACACAAAGACGAAACTAAGTGGCGATGGTGAAGTTTGACCCCGGGTTCACCGGATTTCAAGTTCAGCGGTTATTTATAGGGCCACGCCAGCCCCTTTATAAATTATGAAGCGGTATTTAAAATATTCCTTTAAACATTTGAATGAAATTGAGACTAGACGCTCCTTGCGCTCGCAATCATCTTGTGTGTGTTTGGATGATGGAGACAACAACTGTAAATAATTAAACCTTTTGTGAGATACACACATCTTGTTAAATTGTTGTTATACACCTCGCTGCGCTCGGCATTATTTTGCCGTTTACCCATTTCACCATGTTTACAACACTGTCATAACAATTTATAACATATGAATTTGTAATCGATTTGGGGCTCAACTTCTCGAAGCTTATGGCAGTATGTGATCTATGAATATTTTTAATGTTCGGGGTGTGGCTTCGCGCGAATTGAATATGTCAACTAAGGTCAACTACGAAATTGAAGAACATGACGAATCATGGCCTACGGGCTTCGCCAAAATAGTATTGTTTTATTTAATGTTCGGGGCTTCGCGAAGCTCAATACTTTGTAATAATTAAATTTTCACGAATTACATAAGTTTACTCCGGACTACATGTATTGTAACATATCTAGGCCCAAATGACAGCATAGGCCTATGGTTGGGGGCGAGGAGTCCCGGACTTTTTATTTCATTTTATAATGCATTAATTAGGTAAGTAAACTGTCACGGATGTGTATCTGAAAATACCCACATCCCCTTCCGCATTGCCAGAATGGCAAACATTGTAGACCAAAGCAATTAGCACATGTTCAAGCACATGACCGTTGACGTCATGTTTACAAAATATCGCATGACGTCATGTTTACAATATCGCATGACGTCATGTTTAACATATCGCATGACGTCATGTTTAACGTCAGTCGCTGATGCACCAGTTACCCATACTCAAATATTGACGTCACTGTTTCAATTAACAAAAAGTTTAATTATTTACAGTTGTAGTCCCCGTCAACCAAACACACAAAAGAGGATTGCGAGCGCAAACGAGAGTCTGGTCTCAGTTTAATTGAAATGTTTAAAGGAATATTTCAAATACCGCTCCATAATTGATAAAGGGGCTGGCGTGGCCCTATAGACAACCGATGAACTTGAAATCACCATCGCCACCGAGTTTCGTCTTTGTGTTCTGCAGCAAGACGCTTTTCATTAGCCTCGTCCGTCGGATTGGGACGTAAATTGGGTGGTTTTGTATATTGGAATCTATCCTCCAAGCACGTTAGTTTAAATAACGATATATAAGAATATATTCGTTACAGTATGTCAGGTTCCAGATTCCTGTGTGTGATCTCCTCTCTCGAGTAACAAATAAAGTGTTGATGAGTCATTAAACAACTTACATGACTTTTATGGTGATGTGATTTATAAACTTCGTAAGGTTCTTGGTCATGATCACTTTCATACTATCTTTGTTAAACTTGTTAAAAAGTTTATCAAAAGATGTTATGACCCTATCATTTTGCAACGTACTGCATGCTTGATGGTGGACCCTTTTACAGTTCGCCACTATGCTTTCCTCTTTAATTGTACGATGACCGGACAGGCTGTGGACCCTATGATGACGCCTACCTAAAGCCCATTGGGACGGTGGCGTTTGATGTTTGTCCATGTTCTTTCTTGTCGTGCCCTTAATGGTGTGTTCTCTTACTGCTCTGGCTTCTGCCAAGTCATTGAGTACCTTCATTGTGGCTTTCTAGGCTATTGTTTTTTTGAATTATATTTACACGAGCATATTTGTGTTTTACTTATATTGCCTATTGATGCTGCCTTGTTGGTAAGAGTTTAGATCATGGCGGGGATTTCTTTATTTACACTGTCCTGTTTTTATGGGATGACAGTAGGGTAAGTGTGAGGTTTGGTGCACCCTAGAACCGGTTTAAACCCCCAGTGGCCTACTTTGCCACTGACCGTTCCAAGGCGGTAGCCCTATTGTCAACCCTTTTGTGTTTGTGATGTCGTTTGCATTTGTTATTACTTTTGCCTTTTCGTTTGTCTGTTTGCGTGTTTGTTTTTGTGTTTTGTGGTTGACCGTCGTCCTTGAATGCTGCTTTCCCTGTCCGATATTTTCACCCTTCTTTACCGATTGAATTGACTTATCCCCAAATAACAAAGGCGAACCAGAGGCTATCATCCCATCCAAATCCATCACACACCTAACCCATGCTTGTCAGACTTTAAAGGCCTAGCACGGGGTCATTATCATAGGATTTAGCAATTAAATGTTTTCGGAATGCACTAGAATTCACATTATGTCATGTAGAAAACAAAGAAACTTCGGTAAAAGTAAGGGTATGGGCCTATACACGTATGATTCCCCTCTCTCAGGGGCGGCTCTAAATAATCTATAATGTTTTGATGAGCCGTTAATGGCATTCATATTAAATTCTCTGATAATGATATGCATATTGAATATGACCACTCAAAATTAAATTATTAAAACATGAAATTAAACAAATACTTTAAATTGAAATGAAACACAGGCCTAGATATACCATATATTTGAATAAAAATTGATAACATATATAAATCATTCATCCAGTTTTAATAAACCAGTATAAATAATTGTGAATTTCCCACTTCGCTGCACTCTCCTACTCCCCTAGCTTGACCCCTGAAATATTAATATTATTTTCAGAATAGTCCAACATTTTTTCCAGCAGCTGTGCTGCAATTTCTTGTTTGGTTAGTGTTGGGGCCTTAATAATAGGGTCGGTCGGAAGACCAGAAACAAACCTTCTTTATTTTGCCTTATACATACTTTATGTATTTTATGCATAATAGTTTCATATGAAATACATATGTATACATTTCTTATGTGGCTTAGGTGTATGCTTTTAACATGAAAAAAATATGTGGTACATATGTGACACATACGTATCATTTACATATGACTGAGCTGTAAGTTATCCAATGAAAGGAACTGTGGACTGAGCTGTAAGGAATACCATAAAAGGAAATGCGAACTGAGCTGTAAGGTATCCCGTGAAAGGAACTGCGGAATGAGCTCTAAGGAATCCCATGAAAGGAACTGCGGACTGAGCTGTAAGGAATCCTGTGAAAGGAACAGAGGACTTATATGTAAGGAATTCCTTGAAAGAAACTGCGGACTGAGCTGTTAGGAATCCCATAAAAGGAACTGCGGAATGAGCTGTAAGCAATCCTATGAAAGGAACTGCGGACGAACTAAAAGGAATCACATGAAAGGAACTGCGGACTGAGCTGTAAGCAATCCTATGACAGGAACTGCGGACGGAACTGAAAGGAATCCCATGAAAAAAACTGCGGACGGAACTGAAAGGAATCGCATGAAAGGAACTGAGGACTGAGCTGTAATGGAATCCCATGAAAAAACTTCGGATTGATATGGAAGGAATACAATGGAAGGAACTGCATATTAAAGAAACTGAGGACTGAGCTGTAAGGAATCACATGAAAAGAACTGCGGACTGGGCTGTAAGGGAACTGCGAACTGTTTTGTAAGTAATCCAAAAAAAGAACTGCCTGTTACAGGAACTGAGGACTAAGCTGTAAGTAATCCCGTGAAAGGAACTGCGGACTTTCTGTAAGTAATCAAAAAAAAGAACTGCCTGTTACAGGAACTGAAGACTAAACTGTACGGAATCCCATGAAGGAACTGCCTATTAAAGGAACTGAGGACTGCACTGTAAAGAATCCCATGAGAGGACGGACTGAGCTGTAAGCAATACAAAAAAATAACTGCATATTACAGGAACTGAGGACTGAGCTTTCAGAAATTTCATGAATGGAACTGCGGACTGTTCTGTAAGGAATCCCATGAAAGGTACTGCGGACTGAGCTTTAAGTAATCCATTAACGGAACTGAGGACTGAGCTGTAAGGAATCCCATGATAGGTATATTTATCTGTAGGAATACGAGACCATTACTGGCATTTGACAACGGGGACGTATTAACAAATATCCTTTGAAAGCAATGAACACAAAAAGATAGAAAAGTCCCAAACTCGGTTGTTTGAGTTTTTTCCAAGAGAGTCAATTAGTATAAGGCGAACACCTCTCATGTCCCTTAGCAACGGCTGAAACGGTATTCTAATTTACGCCACAAAAATTGGTCTAAACAATTCCAAAGGACCAATCAGTAATGACACGACCGATTTGTAGTCGAAGCAACTCTTCACAACCGCCATACTGCATTAATCAATCGCTGTGAATGTCAATACATTTTAAATTGTTTCATATAAACAAATCGATTTGTTCATGTCAAAAAACAACGTTCAATTCTTGATATCAAGAAATCAATTCGCTTTTTATATCAATAATTAAAATTAAAACGGTAAAATTGGAATCATTTTCTACTTCCCAACGTATTTAATTCTGCGCATGCCTACACATTCGGCAGATCCAAATAAACGATTGTGAGATAACAACACATTGTTATAATCATTATCACCTTCACACGTGATAAGTTAGCCAGTTTCATTTTTTTATCATTTGACATTTATCTCATTCATGCCTGTTTGCATTGTTGGCAATGTTGACAGCAGAGAGACACAGTGCTCCAGATAAGTTTAATGTATGTGTGTACAATACTTATCAAAATAAAAATGAGTACCAGGCTTCTCGTTTCCGTAATATAGTACTTCAGACATTTAATCAATTTTTTAAACAAAATGTGACGTTTTTTTTTGTATATTTATTATTAAACAACACATAAGGATGAAGTTTCATTCAATATATGTATGATAGTCCGGCTACATATACACCGGGTAAAGTTCCTAGGCTGTCTTATAAGCTTGTTTTGAACTTTAATGCGATTTTATAAAGCCACGCCACTGTCCGGGGCTTATGACGTATTTAACTCGGTAACATCAAAAAGAAAACTAGATTTGCAGATTTGATTGAACCTCTAAACTTAGTATGGTGTCTATTTTGTACTGAAATTGACCTCTTACAATGGACCTTGTCACACAGATACAAAACACAATTTTACATAGAACAGTTATTCTTTAGAAACCTTGTCGGTTTGCAATAAAATTAATTTTTTGCACCAAGTATCTTAAGTTTTACATTCTTATGCGTACCCTTAAAGTTACACAGTCCCTATTTTAACTGGTAATAACTCATGAATATGAATGAGTCACGGCTGATGTAGTCAAATCGAAGAACACCCCACAAATAAGGCAGAATGCTTTGCGTAAAATTTCACATTTTTATTTAGCCTCATCGATAAATATACGGCTTCAGAACATATGTCATACAAAAATAGTTGACAGGAACGGGATTTGAACCTCTTTTAAATGTTGAAGGGTGAACGCTGAACCACTAGACCACGGCTATTTACTGGTATGTTATATGTTGTAGCATTTTTTAACTCTAAATAGGCTTTAAGTAATAACTAGCGCGCAAACACAAACTCATCAAGCGCTAAATAACAAATAGAAATATGTTTGTTTTCAGGCGAAGTATTAGTTTCACATTGCTAACATACAGTATTACATCAGACAATGTTAATTTACACGTGCGACAAGATGGACTATATAACTGATCCATCTTGAGTTTCGTTCAAATATGTTGTTATTTTTGCCTCATAATAATTGGTAGTTAGTATAACATTTTCTCAAGTAACGTTATAGTTCAGTGGAAAGAGCACCTGGACTTGAAATCAGAATGTCGTTTGTTCGAGCTCCGAAAGTGGCTAACATTTTTTCTGTAAGAAATACTGTTACCTGTGTATAGGAACGATGTACACTGGTCGATGTCTATACAGTAAATGATTTCCTGCGCTATATTTGCTCGCTGATGAATATCGATTGCTATAGAATCTGTGTAGCTTTAAGCATAGTTTAACTGTTATAATTTAGCATGTCTAAAACATTGCATGCCCCAATAATGTGCTACAGATGTAAATATATATATATGTATTTACATTGTACATCCCTGGGCCCGTATTCATCAAGCAGCTTAAGTGTAAAATATTACTTAAGTCAAAGTTTAATATTTTTACTTATTTGTAAATCCCATTATTAACCTCTCATGAACACTACAAACCATTTAATTTAAGACAAATATTTAGCTGTAGAGTTTATTTGTCCATAGACTTATAAGCAATTTAAAAAACCCGTCTTAAATCGATAGAAAAAGGTGTTTGATAATTGATAAAATCTGGCTGAAGTTAAGATATTGCTAAGAAGCTTTATGAATACGGACTCATGTGTTAATAAAATTTTGCACATGTATGCCCGGTTTAAGAGATTAAATAGCGATCAAAAAAAATGTGTGTATTTCTGGTTTTCAGACATTTTCCATGGTTGTGGATAAAATTTCCATTAAAATGGAACACACATCATAGACATTAATTCTTTGTACATCCCTGGTGTTAATAAACATATGTTGCACATGTATGCCCGCTCTAGAGATCAGGTAGCCATAACAAAAAAACTTTATGTATTTCTGGTTTTAAGACATTTTCCGCGATTAAAATGGTACACACAATATAATAATGCACCCATATTTATATACTGAATAAATAGTAATACTGCACCCCATATTTATATACTGAATAAATAGCCCCATATTTATATACTGAATAAATAGTAATACTGCACCCCATATTTATATACTGAATAAATAGTAATACTGCACCCCATATTTATGTACTGAATAAATAGTAATACTGCACCCCATATTTATGTACTCAATAAATAGTAATATTGCACCCCATAATTATATACTGAATAAATAGTAATACTGCACCCCATATTTATGTACTGAATAAATAGTAATACTGCACCCCATATTTATATACTGAATAAATAGTAATAGTGCACCCCATATTTATGTACTGAATAAATAGTAATACTGCACCCCATATGTATGTACTGAATAAATAGTAATACTGAAAAAAAAAGATTATGACAATGGACCTTTGGAAACGGCCGAGCATGACACATACGAAATATTGCAGTCTCGGTTTGGTTGAGGATGTTCATGAGCGGTAGTGAAATATGCTACCGCTCACGCCCTCTAGCCCCGGGTTGAGCAGAACTCAATATTCATAAAATCAATAGTACACACTTTTAACCATCCCGAAGATGGCATGCCTACGGCGGTGGACATGGAGTCATATGCTTCCCCATGTCGTACGGCGTAAGGTCCCAGTATCTAATAAAATTAAATGCCCCGAAGAGCGAAATAAACATAATGGAATTTAGTTGGGAGCAGCGGTTACGAAGCCTGCGTATCACAAGTAAAAGACTAAATTAAAAAGCAGACAACATATCCTATAAGTGATTAAACAATACCCAGAGCCTTTTATCGGCCGCAGTAGTGGAACCACCGAATCAAACATTAAGTAAGAAAACAAAAGAAATTGAAAATGTACCACCGATAACTAAATATAAGTATCGGGCTCAGTGATCTCCAAAGATCGAATGAATAACAGTACTGATTGCAAGCGCAGTATTTGTGTCACACCATATTTGTGTCACTTTAATACGCCATCGGAACTTTTAAATTAAAGGAAGAACTCCATAAGAAAATATGCAATATAATTCATGTTATTCCTATACTTTGAACTCACCTTTAGATCTTATTAAATGCGGCATACACAACTTGCATAGGTAGAACGGAGCCCGGATGTTAGTTCTCAATACGTGATCAAATTCTTCCAATGACGTATCTAAGACTGATTTAATCACCAGAAGAGCTGCATTGTTAACCTATTTAGAATACAAATGACTTACAATGGACCTTGTCACACAGATACAAGAAGCAATTTTACACAGGAAATGCAGCATTCACAGAACACAGTAAAACAAAACACACACAAAACGACAAACATGAATGGCAATGTTGATAAGAAATGAAGGCATATGACGTCACAAAAACAGCAAAAACATCAGAGCAAATTACATGCTAACCAAAATATTAGAAAAATTGTCCTTATATCAGAAATTAGATGTCCGCACTGCACCACCACAAACAAAGAGCAAATCAATTGTACAATCAGAAGGACCATACACAACACAACGAGTGGTGAAGACTTGGCAATATGGCTTTTTGGTAAGCTTAAATCGTTTTACGTGTACGCAATCTCGCTATCATCCTGTCTTCAGCGCTCAGTGTATGTAAAAGAACATCCAGTCAAACGGATATCTCCCACGATAAAGTCCACATCTAGAGAAATTTGGAAACGATACACGTACAAGTTATTGTAGAAGTATATAACCATATTCACTTATAAACACCGCAGGATGTATCCTGGATTGTAGTGAACAACCACAGAAGTTGTAGCCAAAGAGAAAACCAATCTAGAGTACGCTCAGAATATATTCCGAATATATGAGTTAACATGCAGAAAATGATCTTATTTATCCAAATTTAAAAAGCAAAAAACGCTGTGAAATTCAAGATACCAACTATTGTATTTATAAGTGTTTAATCTGATTTAATAATGTATATGTAAATATAGAGCATTTGTATATATCAAAATGGTGTCACCAGAACATCCAGTTGATTGAATGTTTGTATGGTGGACTGTACGAGCCGCTCCAAATCAGCATCGTTATCCACGTCAACAGTGACCAGTAGGAGCTGCAATGAAACAGTTAGAATTTTAAATTCTCAAATCTCTATACGTGTGTACTCAGTGTGACTCATGAATATTCATTTATTATATCCTAAAATGCTTAGAGTATAAACATTCTCTTCTCTATGTCGTTCAAATTAGATTTTTCAAAACGAATTGCAGGTCAGAGACTGTGGCTTTATGTTATTATTATCGATCCCAATCGCCATAGTGTTTTTTGGGCAGATACATGGAACCGCTAACGTCGATGCTAGAGTTGTGTGGTGTTGTATTTTATATTACCTCTCATGAAAAGACTCGATAAAGAAGGTCGGATGCTTTTTTCTCTTGTTTGTATTCGTTCCTTTCGAATGATCCTTGTCCCGTGTTTATGAAGAACTTAACAAACTCTTAAGTGTCACAACTTTATCTAGGCGATTTATTTTAATACATATAGGATGAACGTTACATACTCGTTCCTGTGGCAATTCAGCGTCTGAACAAAGTTGGCCTGCCTTTTTAAGCCTCTCTGTATCTCGCCCAGTAAGTACCAGCTTCGGTTGAAATTGGACAAGATATTGCGCTGTGATTGCGCTTATTCCAGCTTCATCACCAGCACCTAAAACAAGGAAAGTTCTAATTTTTTATAATGGAAATGGTGAATATATTTTAAAAATTAATTTTGTAAATGTGCGTTTATATATTCTTGTGCGTTTATATATTCTGCTTCTTCCTCTGCCTCTGCCTCTTCTTCTTCTTCTTCTTCTTCTTCTTCTTCTTCTTCTTCTTCTTCTTCTTCTTCTTCTTCTTCTTCTTCTTCTTCTTCTTCTTCTTCTTCTTCTTCTTCTTCTTCTTCTTCTTCTTTCTTCTTCTTCCTCTTCTTCTTCTTCTTCTTCTTCTTCTGCTACTACTATTGCTGCTGCTGCTGCCGCTGCTACTATTGCTACTGTTGCTGGTGCTACTGCTGATACTGTTGCTGCTGCTGCTGGTGCTACTGTTGCTGCTGCTGCTGCTGCTATTCAGACAATACTATTGTAGGTAATATTTAGACTATTTGTTGTCTAATAGAGAATTATGTCTTATAGCAATGGTTATCCTTTTACGTTTGCTGTCTTTTTCCTATTTTATACTAGTAATAGCTAACGAATCGTTTTCTTACCGCGTTAGACCGTAAAACTATCGTTTCACACCTGTTAGTCGTTAAGAAACGCAAAACGATCGTTACAACGTGTTTTCAAAACTTGAAGTGCGCATGCTCAGAGTGTTAAACCCATTTTCCTGATTGTTTCCAAACGTTCGAAACGGACGTTTTCAAACGCGCGTAGTGCGCAGAGTTTTGAGTTTTGATCCATGTTCTGCGTTTGACCAATCAGACAAAGATAACAAATTTATACAGTCTTCCTCTATTTTCCCAAATGAAGGTGATCTATTAGGTGCATATTTAGTTTAGGATAAGCTTTTATTGTAATTTCAATGCTTATTTCGTTCGCCACGTTAAACTTTTGAAAAAGTTTAAATAATACAGATAAATAGATAATTTTAATCTCGATTATTTTAAGAGTGTTTGATTGATATAACAAATAAAACAAACATTTATATTAATTACAAACAACAGTTGACGCATTATTATGTGAATTACTATGTGCAACATATTCTGTCTTCTTCTACTCCTTCTTTTCTTTTTTTTCTTTTCTTTCACTCAACTATCGTGACAACTGTTTGTAAACGTTAGTTCATCTGTTCTCTGTATTCATTTTTACTTAATATAGTTACTATAGCCATACCATTACATTAGTAATTACAACAGGAATTTAAATTGCATTGGGAAGGGAATGTTCCGAAAGTAAGGGCTGAATTGAAAAAAGAAATGGACTGCCGGTATAAAAACCAGGACGCCAGAACGGACGCTTTAATAGCCATGTTAAAAGAGTTGCGTTGTAGCGTGACCAGTGTAAGCCGTGACACTGATCAAGGTCTTGATTCCGTGCAGCAAGACAGTAAAGCACACAATGTTCGTTATGAAGAGCTCGATAGCAAATGTAACGCCCTTTTTGTGTCAGCAGAGTCTCGCGAACTACAACAGGCAATGTATGCAGATAAATACATAAAGAAATCAGCTGCATTTCGGATGCTCAATGCAACAATGACAGTGTTTACTGTAATGAGATCACAAATGAAAAGAAAGGCCAGTCAAACTACATGGTTGCTCATGAGGGTCACATGACAAATCTAGACACGCGTGAGGTCGTGACGTTAGTCAGTGAGCGTCAATCTGTGACAACCCCTGGACCGATGATTAATACAGGCCTTTATCCACCGGTGTTTTAAAGTCTTCCGAGTGTTAAAACTGAAACAACCTCGGACATAAGATGGAACAATTTATGTCAGCTATAAGCCAAACAATGACATCCATACCAGTGACGCCATGTGGTAATGTGGCAGCCACCGCTGCCGAAAATAAATTGAGACGCGACCGGAAGTAGTGTAAATCGTGCCGTTTTCTGGAGTCGCGTAGCGTCACGTACTTACAGTACAGAGTGCGTCGTGTCCGAAGTCAGTGGTGCATATCGGTCACGGGCATTGGTTTTGAAGAAACCAAAAATAAAACAGTGGACCGCGAAAACAAACATGCAGCGTGACCGTGCACATACCGACATATTCAGACGCTCCCCTTCTTCGTCTCCATCTTCCTCATCTGCCACGGGTAAAAACCCTTATAAAGACCGTAATGTTGTTCTAAAGCGCATGTCATGCGGGATCTTAGTATTTGTTATTTGCCAGGATCTTATGGTTCAGTTTGTATAAGATTGTATGTTGTTCAGACTGGGTCATGGGAATCTTGATAGATATTCGCTTTATTATGTATTATGTTCTTGCTGTCTAGTGTCCGATCTAATTAGCGTGTATGTTTTGGCGTAACGGCGTTGGATAATTTGAGCAGGTACATAATACATTCAAAATACATCCACATAATCAATAATCACTATGTTGGTTTCAATTAGCCTGTGTCATGTTGAAATTAACATGGTTGATAAATTTACATTTTCGGCAATAGTCAAATGTTCTGTTTGTTTCAATGAGCCTGTGTGTTGTTGAAATTACAAGGAGTGTTGACAAATATATATTCAAATGATTCATGTTGTTCTGCTCTATCTAAATTATAAATCAATAGTCCGTACATGTCCTCAAAATGGACTTGTTTTCTTTAATTGTAGGCAAAACATCATGAGCCAGAGGTTGAAGTTTATTGAGGAATGTGAACTGTGTGGGTTCTCGTCAAACCACATTTAACGACATGTTCTCAGAACACAGGCACCTTGGTATATGTGTCCCGCGTCCGCGCGCATGGAATGACACCGTGCAGAAGGATGTAGTCAGCAGCTGGCAAAGTTTAATGGCAGGCATGAGGTGGTCCAGGGGAAACTACTCATTAATGCTTGGGCTTCGGCCGTGAACGGATTGTTGTATTTCATTATACAACATCTGGCCCTAAGGAACCTGGTGGACCTCCCCAGGTTTGTCGTGGAGAATGCATTATACCCCACTTCTCTTCAATTATCTGAGAAGGAATATTTATTTCTCAGGGAGTACGATCGGAGAGCTGAGTTGGAGCCATTGTCAGATGTGCTATACAGCACTGTACCACACTTCCATATTATTGTTGCCTTACATTATGCCATTTTGAATAATATACTGGCTAAATTGCACCCCGATACTCAAGTTGCTGTGCAAAACATCCTCCGTTACAACACTGTTGATGGCTTCAGCTCACAGCAAGGTCATCCCAGATTAAGAATGGCATCTATAGATTTACATTTCCACATGGATGAGCCCTCCCGTCGTTCTTCCCAGTCATTTCAGGAACTGGAAGGTTCGGTGGCTCCCCCTGTTGATCTGAGATTTGCCATCGCAAACTATGTTTATCCAAACAAGTGGAGCCTTATCGAGCAGCATGAGCGTGAAAATCCCAAGCTGCGATTTACCTTGGACATTAACCCGCATATGATAGTTCGGAAGGCTGATGACAGTCAAATCGTCCGACTGGAGGCTATAGTTCAGCTCGTCCCACAAACCGTAGGAATTGGAGAAGTGGGCCTTGATTTCACGACTACATGTCGCTGCAACGCAGCTCACAATCGTGCAAAGTGCCGTCGCATCAAACTTGAGGCTCAGCGATGCTTCCTGCGGCAAGCCTTCTTGTTAACAAAGAGGCTGACAAAGACTGTTGTCCTGCATGTTCGGGGTACTAATACAGGAAGAGCTGCTGGGCAAGTATTGGCACTCATTCAAGAGTTGGAGATGACGAACTCCTTAATCCATCGTCATTGTTACGTAGTAAGAGTACCAGCGGTGGAGCACTGTGCTACCAAACTGCTATTTTGGTACAGCTAGGGCCTCTTTAGATAGCAATTGCACTGTCCAGACCCTGCTATTGTTAGATAGTCCCAAATCATGTTATGATATTGTGTATACTATCTACATGTACTCGTAGAGGACTGCGGAGCATTGCTCTCACTGTTGTAACTTGATATATGATGGTAGATAGGCATGCCTGTATATACTGTGTATATGTTTAGTCTTATTCAAATAACCAGCAGAGTCAGACGTGTGTTCCTCTTTGATAGCATCTTAAAACGAGACACAACATGGTTCAGAATAAAGAGATTTAAATATTTCAATCAACGATTATAAAAAGTTCTTGACTGGACTATTAGAAACTTGACAATTTAATATAATAAATTAATTCGTGAAAAAAACAACAACATCAAAATGGATTTATCTGGAATTCCGCAGCCAAATATGGACTTTGATGATTCAAATCTTCCTGAGGCTTGGAAAAAGTTTCAGCAGCACGTGGAGCTAATTTTCAACGGTCCAAAGGGAAAGATGAAGCCACCAGAATTCATACTTGCTGTTGTGGGTTGGCAAAAAAGGGCGTGACATATACAATACGTGGGTATTGCCAGAAGACGACAAAAAGTCTCTTGCTGTGCATTACGAACGTTACAAAACGTATGTCCAGCCAAAGCTTAATCCAGTATTCGCTAGGTTTAAGTTAAACAACGAGCTCCAAGGAAACGAATCGATTGAACAATGTGTCACCAAGCTAAAGTTGTTAGCTAAGGACTGCAATATCAAGACCAAGACGAGATGATACGTGACAGGATAGTATTCGGTGTTTTGTCCTCCAAAATACGAGAAAAAAACATCAACGCTAGAGCTGACCTGACACTCGTAAGAGCGTTGCATATATCTCAAAGTTTTGAATATGCACAAGAGCAACTGAAGACCATGAGCAAAATGGTAGTCCCAAATGTTCATGCAGTTTGACATAAACCGAAGCAACAACAACAACAACGCTATGGTACTGGCCCCTCAACAAAGGTTTATCAACAAACAGACAAGGAATCCATTAATGAGGGAGTCAAGCTAATCATTATCATCGTCATCATGTGGGAACTGTGGTTATTCACATTCAAAACATGATGTATGCCCCGCTAAAGGAAAGACATGTGACAAATGCAAAAAGCTAAATCACTTCGCCAAGGTATGCAGATCTAAAACAGTGCTTGGTTTAAGTGTGTTAAAGTACAGGATAGTTGTTTTGTTGATTCTGTACATAAATCAAAGATTAGAAATGGCCAAGCTTTCGCAAATGTCAATGTAGGTCCTGCTTTTATCCCAATAGAATTTAAGCTTGACACTGGCAGCCAAGTTAACATTATTTCCATGCATATGTATGACAAACTTAGGTTGTAACACCCTCTCCAGAAACTTCCCCGCACACTTTCTGATTATAATGGCGGTACCCTCAACACCGTAGGTTACTATACTCTCCCATGTAAACATGGCAAATGCGAGCAAACCTTAGACTTTTACATTGTCAAGACGCTCTCTCCAGCAATATTAGGACTCAAATCATGTGAGGAGTTAGGCCTCATAAAGTTAGTGTACTCAGTAGACCCTATAAAGTCACAAAATACTGACAGCATTCCTATGACTAAGACAACTGTATTTAAGAAATATGCTGATGTGTTTCAAGGAATAGGTATATTCCCTGGTGAATGCAACATTCACATTGACAAACAGGCTACTTCTGTTGTACATCCACCCAGACGTGTACCCGTTTCCCTACATGACAAAGTTAAGCAACAATTAGATTGTATGGAATCGGATGGTGTCATTGCCAAGGTCACGACGCCCACCGATTGGGTTAATTCCATGGTAATTGTGTAGAAGCCACAGTCTGGCAAACCCCGTATATGCCTCGATCCCAAGGATCTGAACAAGGCTATATCTAGACCATACTATCCTTGAAGAACACTAGAGGATAAATTGCCAAAGCTGTCTGGTGCAAGATATTTTTCGAAGCTTGACGCTAGGTCTGGATACTGGAATATAAAACTTTCGCACCAGTCATCGTTCCTTAATACTTTTAATACCCCGTTTAGACGGTGTAGGTAATTAAGACTTCCATTTGGACTCACGTCAAGACAAGATGAGTTTCAAAGGAAAATTGACGACTGTTTTGAGGGGTTAGATAGGATAGTCTCAATAGTTGAGTAACTGGTCAAACACAGAAGGAGCATAACACAAACTTACATAATGTAATGAAACGAGCTTGAGAAATGGGCATCGGGTTTAACGAGGAAAAACTTGAAGTAGGTGCAACAGAGGTACCATACTTCGGGCACATTTTGACTGCAGAAGGTCTTAAACCAGATCCATCGAAAATGTCTGCCATTAATGACACGGATCCTCCCAAACACCGTTCAGAATTATAAATCATTCTTGGTATGGTCATTTTCTTATCAAAATTTGCACCAAACCTATCAACAGCCACAAATCCTCTTAGGCAACTGTTATCCAAGAATGTAGAATTGGTATGGACTCGCTGCATTACGCCGCGTTTACCACGGGCGCACCTAGGCGCGTATTAGCGTATTATGACCCAAAGTACCGCTGACACTTCAGGTTGACAGTTCCAAGTTCAGGCTTGGAGCGACACTATTACAAAGTGGAAAGCCTATTGTTTTTGCTTCTAAGTCTCTTACTCCTACAGAAGTAAATTACGCGCAAATTTAAAAAGAATTGTTTACTATTCTCCTCGGATGAAGCGATTTCACCAATTTGTCTATGGTAGAGACGTGACAGTAGAAAGTGTCGATATGCCAATAGAGTCAGTTACGAAAAAACCTCCTTATCAAGCTCCCGCAAGGTTACAGCGTATGATGTTACAGTTACAGCGTTATAATCTTAATGTTACACACGTTAGTTGTAAGAACATACCCGTACGTCGTCTAGGAAATTTCTCCCCGACATATACCCTGGACTGTCTGATGGCATGGAGGTACAAGTTCATACTGTACTCTCTAATCTTCCCATAACTGACCGTAAACTAGACCAAATCAAAACTCAGACTTAGCAAGATCCGCAACTGCGCTTACTCAAACATGTCATTGTACAAGGTTGGCCCGACACAATAATAGATGGGTGTTCCGCGGAACACGTGTGTCGCCTCTCAGCGCTTTGTCAGTATAACAAGGATTTTTTGGACCCAGATAAATGACCTTGACAAACTGGCTGACAAAGTTTTCGTGAAGAAAAAAATGAGTTTTTAACCTATATAATGACCTTTAGTGTTCCCTTGACCTTTATATTTTAGTATGGCCATGTCGATGTTGTCATGACTAGTGTATATTGAAAGATTGATGAAGAAATAAAAATAATTGAGAAAGTTATAGCCAACGGTAAGTTTTCATGAAGAAAGAAAAAAGAGTATTTAACCCATATAATGACCTTCAGTGTAAACTTGACCTTTATATTGTAGTATGATCATTTCGATGTTGTCATGATGGGTATATATGGAAAGTCTGATGGAAGAAATATCAAGAAATGAGAAAGTTATAACCAACGTTAAG
Source organism: Cyrtodaria siliqua (assembly GCA_037043455.1). Lineage (NCBI taxonomy): Eukaryota > Metazoa > Mollusca > Bivalvia > Adapedonta > Hiatellidae > Cyrtodaria > Cyrtodaria siliqua. Next base: position 139,287 of record JAWPHD010006783.1, read on the forward strand.
ATTTTTTG